>VSMD01103500.1:0-226680 GCA_008750895.1 Mirza zaza | reverse complement strand
AATCTGCCATGATACATTTTTTTCAACCCCAAGTAGAGCTTTATGAAAGAACTTTGCTCATTTTATTGACATGTAAGTCTTTAATATCTGAAAGTACCCTTTTAAACTTTATCTCTTTCTTATTTGAAGGCATACAGAAAAAATAAAGAAATGATTTTCTACTCTGGTCTGGTTTCACAGCCTGAGCAAGCAGCTTGCCTTCCTGAATTAGGCATATATCAGTTGAAATCCTATGGTATCTTCACTTATTAAATGGAAGTGTTAATTCCTAAATCAGGGGTTTTTGTGAAGATTACCTAAGATAAAGTGTGCCCAGTCCCTAATACACAGTAAGAGATCAATAAATATTGATACTATTATCATTATCTGAAACCAATTTTTGCACTATTGTATTAATAACAACTTTCCAATTGGTTCCCTGCTTCTATTCTTACTCCTCTAGAGAGTAGCCAAAGTGACCTTTTTTAAACCTATAAGTTAATCACATCATTGCCCTACCTAAAAGTACCAATGGCTTCCCACTGCTCTGAGAATAAACTCTAAGCCCTTTACCATGACCCACATTGATGGAGCATGCTCTATGTGATCTAGTCCCTGCCTACCTCTCTAAAAGGATCCTTACAACTCTCTCCTCACTCTCTAATATAATATCTAATGTCTTTCTGTACCTCACATGTGCCAAGATTATTCCACAATAGTGCTTTGCTTTTTCCTTTGTTATTTCCTCTTCCAGTTCCTCCAAGATGATAGCTGGCTCCGTTCTGTGGTTTAGGTATTAGATCTAATGTCATTTCCTTGAATAATTCTTCCCCATTTATCTTCTCCCCCTACCCCAAGTTTTACTGATATAAATGGACAAATAAAAATTGTATGTATTCAAGGTGTACAACATGATGTTTTGATACACATATACATTGTCAAATGATTGCCACACATAGCTATCACCTCACATAGTTACTTTTGTGTGTGTGTGATAGGACACTTAAGCTCTATTCTCAGCCGGGTGCAGTGGCTCACACCCGTAATCCTAGCACTCTGGGAGGCCGAGGCGGGCAGATTGCTCAAGGTCAGGAGTTCAAAACCAGCCTGAGCAAGAGCGAGACCCCATCTCTACTAAAAATAGAAAGAAATTAATTGGCCAACTAATATATAGAGAAAAAATTAGCCGGGCATGGTGGCACATTCCTGTAGTCCCAGCTACTCAGGAGGCTGAGGCAGCAGGATTGCTTGAGCCCAGGAGTTTGAGGTTACTGTGAGCTAGGCTGATGCCACGGCACTCACTCTAGCCTGGGCAACAAAGTGAGACTCTGTCTCAAAAAAAAAAAAAAAAACAAAATCTACTCTCTTAGCAAGTTGTAACTATGCAATACATTATTATTAACTAATGTTAATAATAGTCATCATGCTGTACATTAGGTCTCCAGAATATGTTCCTCTTACAACTGCAAGTTTGTACCCTTTGACCAATATCTCCACATTTTCCTGAACCCCCAACCCCTGGTAACTATCTCCTACCCTGTTTCTATACATTTGAGTTTTTTTAGATTATAAAAAGTCCCATAAATGAGATCATACAGTCTTTGTCTTTCTGAGTCTGGCTTATTTTACTTAGCATAATGTCTTCCAGGTTCATTCATGTGGTTGGAAATGGCAAGATTTTCTTCTTCTTTAAGGCTGAATAATATTTCATTGTACGTATATACCACATGTTCTTTATCCATTCATTCATTGATGGACACAGGTTGTTTCCATATCTTGGCTACTGTGCATAATGCTGCAATAAACATGGGAATGTAGATATCTCTTCGAGATAAGTGATTTTATTTCCTTAGGATATGTACCAAGAAGAGGGAACAATCAACCTTACAAACACTGTTCGTCAAAACACTATTCATTTTTTCTAATAGCGCTATCACTATCTAAAATGATCTTGTTAATTGATTTGATAATTATTTTATTTCCCAGCATCCCCTAGTAGAAAGCAGACTCTGTAAGAGCAGGATTTTGTGTTTAGCAAATAGCAGGTATCCAGTAAATAGCTGCTAATAAGGGAATCAATGAGAGAGTGAAGGTACTCAAAAAATATCATGAAATTTATAATAATCCTCAGAACAAAAATAAATTATTTTATAATTAAGATACGGGTGTGGATGTGTGTGCAGGGCATACAGTTTTTTAGTGGATTAGAATGATAAAATCAGTGGTGATAGGGTTTCATGATTCTAAGAAAATTGTAAAGCCTTTCCCTAGAGGCTGGAGTCTCAGGGAACACTAAGGGAAGTGATCTGGCTTTAATGGGTGCGCTTAGTTCAGACTAAATTAAGACTTACTGTCAGAGGCTTGGAGGGTCTTAAAAAAATAAAAAGACTTAAAGTCCACCCTTCCTTCTAGGCGTGGTGTGCTCCCACACTCATGGACAATAACATGGTACGGGAGAGAAGAGGAGAGGGCTTCCACATGTGTGTTCACTTCCTCGGGGTCTGATTCATTGAAAAGACAAAGAAATGGGAGGTTTTACTGATCTGAGGAAGTCTGACCTCTCCCATGTTTCTGTCTTTCCAGGTAACCACGCAGCCTCATCCGGGGGGAGGGAGACAGGATAGCACATAACTGGCCTCCTTCCAAGCTCCTTAGAATAGAAGCTCATGGGAAGAAGCATGCACATGTGTAGACCCATCTTCAAAACGTCATGTCTCCTGCCCAAATACACCCTGACCTCTGCCTTTTCAAAGGCGAAATTTGATCCATTAATGTTCTCCAGTGCTGGTTTCATAAAGCATTTGGATGGGCCCTTCTTCACAAATGAATAAAAATGAGTAAAGTCCTCAGAATCAAAGGAAAGCCAGGACTGGCTTCCAGAAGCACGAGGCAACCCAGAGAGTCCATCTGCAGCCAAACCATGCAACAGACCCAGACACAGCTTAGAGGCTGGCAACAAGTCTGCCTGCAGGATCTGCCAAGGAGCCAGATGCTGTTGCTTCCAAAGCTTGGCATCAGGGCCCCTGATTGCCATCCAACAAAGAGGAAAAATAGGAATGATATAATGTGGTGGGATAAAACACATCCCACCTCAACCTTTTTTATTACTCACTGAAAAAAAATATGGAAGATATTTATGGGAAAGTACCAATGTTTTTGGAAATATTGTACATACATTAGCTACAACACCATTTTTGCCAAATGGGAAATATATTTAAATTATGCAGTCTGCGTCTGTCTAAAAATAAATTGTCATCTTTTCTGATCAATGTATATGTCCAGGATATGGAAATGACTCTGCTAATTGAGAATGCTGTCAACCAGTGCACTTGTAAGTTACCGAGAAGTAAAGTTGTGAAGAAGTCTGTGTATGTGCATAAAATAGCAATTAATGTTGTTGTAATATAAAGTGAGTTTAAGAAAGATTGGGCTTTGAAAAAGAAGAACTATCCAGTGAAGGTGGAGTGTTGAATTCATGATTCTGTAAAGTATTAGGAGTTATGCTAGGCTGGATGAGATAAGATGTTTATGAAAAAGTAGAATGTAGCTAAGAGCTGTGTGTGCCAAGGCTCCAGGGTGGTATTAATAACCCACTATATGTGACAAAGTACTGTGCAAAGGACTGGTATGTATTGAAAATTCATTGTCATTTCTCTTCCTCTGGGTTTGAAATAAGCAAATCCATGTCACTTTGGATACTTGTGAAATTTCTATTATTTTGAGAGTGACTCGGAACTCTCAACATCAAAAAATTAGAAAACTAAGGCAGGATAAGACATTGTGTCCTCTCTGTGAGGGAAGATGGGGGACGTAGCAGATACCAGTGTGCCTTCACTCTTCCTTGTGTTCACGCTCACCTGAAATCCCGCCCCCGGAGTCACTGCAGTCTTCAGGTAGCACAACAGTGGATTCCAGGAGGCTTCAGCTAAAATGCACATTGCTTCAGCACATTATCACAGGCAAATTTGTCATCTGAGCTTGTTGACAGGCATCTGAAAACAGGGGACAATTTGTGAGTGAGGAGGCCATGAGGGCATCAGATAAAGCAAGCTTGGAGCCGGCGCCCCGGGGCGGGGGTGGGGGCAGCAATGCTCTGATCAAGGTGGGACGCTAGGGAAAAAATTCATCCTTCTCACTGCTTTGCCAGGGTTGGAGCATTATTGCATTTTCTGTCTCAAAACTGAGCATGTAGGACAAATGCCTTTTTTAAAAAAAAGTTTTTGTCTAAAAATGCATTTGTTTTCAAGGTTACCAATGTAAATGTGATAGTTGTAACTCCAATATTATCCCTTAATCCAGGACCCCTGGGTCCCTCATATGAATTTTAGAAAGGCCATCAATTTGAATAGAATACAAAGATCATTTCAGAGAGGAATGATGAAATTCTCAGTTATTTTTTATTTTTATTTTATGTTATTTCGTACAGCTCCCACACTTCACAGAAAGGAATGTGGTCAAAAAAAACAAAAACAAAAACAGAGTTTTCATGTAGACCCTCCCCGAGATCTTTGTAAGTCCCTGGACTCTGTTTCAGAGAAAATGATTGTGCCAAAGGGCAGCCTGGAAAGGTCTAGGTCCAATTGTCTGCTCCACTCATGGGACGAGTGTATGTCCGCACAGAGCAAACACTTGCCCACAAGAGCTCACACGCACTTCAAATAAAGACCCAGGCAGAGATTAGTGGAACTTTCTTGGTTCTCGGAGCTTGAAAAAGCAAACTACCAAGGCCTCCTTCCTCTTAATAGCTCTGAGGATGCTGATTGCTGGAACAAGCAAGACTGTGCTGATCTCTTACGTATGTTATTCATGCTAAAAGGATAACAGGTAAGACAACAATTGAGAAAAATTTTAATCTAAAATCTGACCTCACTATTTGCACCACTTATTAGCCCCCCCCACCAAAAGTAGAAAAGTGTTTCTTATTATAACACCAGCAAAACCAAAGGAGGTTTACGAAAAAATATATTTTCAGTACCTTTCCAAATTGGAGCAGGAGGTCAGGTCTAGCTCAGGTTAAAAATGTCATGTTATAAACACAAATTCATCACTGTTACAGTCAGCAGATCATACAGTCCACGGTGTCAGGCAAGGACCGTGATTTGTGTCACTGCAGAGAATGATAAATCACCGTCAAAGACATAACAACCAGAATCGTTGCCACCGTGTAATAGATCATGATGCACCCCGAACTTTCCAAACGTTATTTACAGTTATCAGGGGTTGAGGACAGCAAAGCACAAATGGATATTAATCTTTGCTCTCCCAGGGCTCAGCAGACTCAGAGTTCCTGTCTCTTAGAGTCTGCCCATAATTTCCAGCAATGTGATAAGCTCTAGTTATGTGCAGTGTGTCCAAAAGGGATCAAATATAAATATTTCCAAAAAGAAAGAGTGTTTCAAACCGCATCAATCAAAGCCTTTGAAAACTCTGTTACTGTAGCATTCTGGAAAGGATTGCTGTGTGAGATTTTGTTCCAGAAAGGAGCTAAAATGAATGAGGCCACGTTATGGAGCAGGAGGGAGGTAGGGAAGAGGGTGGGAGGCTGGGTGGAGCTGGCCCCCAGGAAGCTGGAGCGAAGTGGCTTTGCTAACCCAGAACCCCGCTGTGTGAACTGGAGACCTTCTCTTTAAACCCCATAATGGAACTGCTATTTTATTCTCATATACCTTTGGCTTCCCACCTGCACAAATTAAACGGATGCCTGTTCCTTTGACATACAACATATAACCTCAGGTCGGGACGATGTTCACCACCTCTCAGTCCTAGACTGTCTTACTTTTGGAGGTCCTAACTCAACTCCATATCACACATATTAAAATGTACCCACAAATCCCACATTAAACATAGAGGGGATTTTTCTTTTTTTGCTACAAAAATAAAGTTTAAAATCGTAATTTTGCTTTTGAAATTTTTTGGCTATGAATAATTTAAATCATGATTGGCAGTGGTTCCCTGGCAAGTTCTTGTGCCTACTTAGGAATTCTTGCAAAAGAGAAAATCTATACATTGTTTTCAAGTGCAGTGTCATTTTTATTAGTACTAAATTTAGCAATTGAAGTCATCATAATGTCCTCTCTGCAAATGAAATATTTATTAATTTCAATTTTAATAGTTTTCCTTAGGGGCCAGTAAATTTTTCAATTCTTACATATTTTCATAGGTCCCTAAGAACCTTGTGCCTAATGGCTGGAATCAGCCATGCCAGGTTCTCCAGGGTAGAAGCATCATGGGGGGTGTGGCGGGGATTCTATTCTTTAGACCCTGCGTCCCTGTGACCTAAGCCCCTCCACTCTCTCTGGCGTCTCTGTAGTTCCCTCACAATAGAGCACACAAAACTCATTTCGGGGCCCAAGAAAGCTGTCCCTGTGGTTGGAGGGAACATCAGGGCAGGCCGCAGTCCACAGTCGAGATCTGTCGCAGGGATGGCTCCAAAGACTCAAAGAACAAGACAGTCCCTTTCATGTGCTTCTGATTTTTGATCTCCTTTCAACAGACCTTTAACCCTTGATAGGATGGTTTCTTCTGACAAAGCCCCCATCGTTTCTATTTCTAGACCCAAGGCGTGCTTTTGAATCTACGTTCCATCTATCGCCTCAGCAGTAAGTTTCCTTAGGATTCAGGCCCTAGGTACACACTTCCCAGCATTTCTAACTGTGACAGACACTGAGAGAACGTGTGAACACCTCCTTCTCAGCTCATTTTGGGGAGGGTGTCTTTGTGTTGGGGGATGCCTCCCTGATTTATCTCTCTGATTTAATCTGCTTTTAGACTAGTTCGGAGAGATATAGCCTGTGGTGTATATGTTGACTACCCCCTCAGTTAAAATAGAAAGGACTAGGAATTCTTTTTTCTGCCTTTTTCTTGTCTTTGGTTACTCCAGGGGCGGAGGGCGGGGTTCTTTTCCCGTCTTGCACTGCTGAGGTGCCATCTTAGAGTGGTCCCTCCTTCTTGCCTTGCTTAATCCATTTGGGTTGTAGTTTGCCCCTCTTGTCTTCCAGAGTTCACGAATCACCTTTTGGCTTTGTATCACTCTGCCCTCTGGGCATGATCCACACTCAGCCCTCTCTGCATAAAAACCACACTCACACCAAGGCAAGATCTCCTTTCACAAAGCTACGGTTTACAACGACCAAATCACATGTAGCGTCTTAAAGGCAGCCCTCCATAATTTCTACTATGACTTCCAAAACAATCAAGACAGCAGTTTTGTATTTGACTTTCTCTTGGTTTTCTTCCTCCCTCCCCAGTCGTTCCTAGCAAGTCTGTTTGTCCAGCTGCCACGTTCTGCCAGAGGCCCACCCGACCCCCTGCTCAGAAATGCACCTTCGCCCCGATCCCCCGGTGTTCCTGACCCTGATCTCCTTCTGTCCTTTTTCTTTAAAGGGTTTACTACCTGATACTGTACAAGTAATTTACTTATTTATTATAACGTTGTAATGCACATTTTTCCCAGAATGTAAGCTTTACGAGAATTGGGATTTTTGTCTGCTTCTTCTCTGATGTCATAAAAACATCCAGAACATTTCATGACACATAATAGACACTCAACAAATGTTTGTTGAACAAATAAATGAAGAATACTTCTTCTAGCCCCTAAGTGGTCCTGTAGTGTCTTGATGTTAAACATTACCATTTATTAGCATATCCAAGGTGTCTCAACTGAAAGCCTTACGAAAACTCGTAGGTCTTTTACTTCCTGATCAGACTCTTAAAATGCAGCCATCTTATTAGTTGTGTAAACATTGCAGACGAGAGAAAAGTTATCATCCAGGCAGGGTTTAGTGATGTGTGGTATAGAAATCGGGTGTGGGTTCCCCACTTCAGAAGAACACACCTTTGTTTAACTGTGCGCTCACTCGTAACAGGAGTGAACATGACAAATGTAGCCATACATTTATACAACACAAATGCTCTCCTATAATACACCCCAAACAACTCATAAATATGCCTATAAAAGAAGTCAAAGAAGGAGAGTTGGAATGTGGAAAAGGTCCTTCTGTTTTGCTTTGCTTCAAAAGGCAGAACTGAAACTAGTAGGTGGATACCTTAGGAAGGTGAGTAGAAGGAAGGTGTTCTAACAATTAGACCTACCCAGAAATGCAATGGCTGCCTTGAATAAGGAAGGCTCTGGTCCTGGGAAGAGTGACTCAGAGGCTGAGCCTCACCTGTCGGGGACACAGTGAAGAGCGTCCCTGAAATGAGTGAAGGTTCAGACAGGGTGACCTTGGGGATCCTTCCTGGACTGAGATTCTGTAGACCATGCATTAGAATGACTCAGTTCCATAAGTGCTGTCCCCAACCCCGGGGCCGTGGACTGGTACCAGTCCATGGCCTGTTAGGCACCTGGCCGCAGAGCTCCTCCACCCACTCCCCACCCGCTTTCCATGGAAAAATCGCCTTCCATGAACCTTGGAAGGGCAGTGGGGTGGGGGTGGGGTTGCACACAGCAGGAGGTGAGCGGTGGGTAAGTGAGCAAAGCTTCGTCTGCACCTAAGTCCCTGGCATCACTGCCTGAGCTCCGCCCCGCTCCCCACCACTGCTCTCCCCTGGCCACGCCCATGGAAAAATTGTCTTCTGTGTAACTGGTCCCTGGTACCAAAAATGTTGGGGACCACTGCTATCACTCACTCTTCTTAGAGGACCAGGAATACCACCTTGGCTGGTAGATGAGTAAACTGAGGCATGAGAAAACTGAACAGATGACCTGAAATTTCCGAGTGAAAATTCATGAAGAGAACACCCATATTTCTGAATTCCATCTTTCCTTCACATCAGATATAATTAGCTTTCAAAGTGAAAAGTATCAATCAAATGTGAAGGGCAAGGCAGAAATGTTTCCATATTCTTTCTGCTTGGATAAAAAGGAATCAGCTCCTAGCAATCAAAATTCACTCTGCAGAATCCAAAATTAAGTTGAGATAACCTAACGGGGTTAGGATGAGCAACTGTTTTTTTGTACTCCTAGTAGTCCTAAAACATGGCATAAGGGAGAAGATAGGGAACAGATAAAGTGAGTGCTAGAAGTGTTCCCAGGAGCAGACACAAAGGCTTAAAGTCTACGTGATTTAAAAACTCAGTTATAGCAACCCCAGTAGCACCATGCTTCTCAGATCGGTGCATCTCAGAAAGATGCTTGTAATCGTAGCCATCATTAGTCCCTTCCCCTAAGCTCTTGAAGGAGTCCTGCAAAATCATTTGTTTGAACTTATCTGTAAACCTATACTTGTGTTCCACTAAGTGGCACATCTAAGAAATCTGACAAACAATTCCACAGCACCCAAAGCCACAGTTGGCAGCCACCACTCGCCTCCCTGCTCCTGGATGCAGTGACAAGGGCTGGAAGACGCAAGGGGGGCTTCGTGTCTTCCAGACTCCAAGAACTCTTAGTAACCTCCATGGCGGAAAAACGGGAAGTTAGGCAAGGCTGGAATTATACAGACTTTAGTTTCAGAACTGGAAGGGGCGATCGAGTTCATTTCTATTATGCTTTACCTTCTAGATGTTTTCAAGTGAGCCACACACCATGCGACTAGGAGCCCTTTCGGTGCATTTTCATTAGGAATTCTTGAGCCTTTGAGTTTTAGAGACCATCCACCAGAGAGAGATGAATTCTGAAGACAAAAAGATACCATTAAAGAAAATTACTATTGCTTTGGAGATTTGTTTTAGCTCCTCAATCAACTATAATCTGAACCCCTTCTAAAACGAAGGGGAGGCTTGCTGGAGTAACGGAGAGTTGACATGCATGGCCCTGCCTCATAGTCGGACCACCCCTCATTAGTGATTCTTTCCGAGCTGGAAAGTATTAATTGTCAGGGTTATCTCTCACCCTTTCTTTCCCTAAATAATCTCTTTTTGTTCAAGTTCACAAAATTGCCATCCTACTGCTTTTGCTCTTCTAAGGGTGCAGCACAGAACCTTGGCTGCCCCAATGCCCTGAATTTTGGGAGATGAAGTTCTGCCTTCTAAGTCACCAGTCACTGGCTCTAAACGGTGACTGTTTCCTTACCATGGAGGGCATGTCTGAGGAAGAGAAATATCGAGAGCAGAGATCATCAAACTATGTCTGGTGGACCAAAGCGGGGCTGCCACCTATTTTTTAAATAAAGTTTTATTGGGACATGGCCATGCACATTCGTCTAGGTACTGTCAGGGGCTATCTTGGGGCTACAACAGCAGAGCTGAGTAGTAGCCACAGAAGCTGCATGGCCCATGAAGTCTAAAATATTCACTTTTTGGCCCTTTACAGCAAGAGTTTGCTGACCTCTGATCTAGAGTACCATATGACAGAAATAGCTCCTGATAGGGAGGTGAGAAATCCTAAGCCAAGACCCAGCTATATCTCTAATTACCTCTGTGGCTTTGGACTAGTCACTTTACTTTCCTGTTTCTTCCTCTGTAAAACAAGAGGGGTGGCCTCTCTGTTCTCGAAGTTTCTCTCAAGGACTTAAACTCTGTGATCTGTGAGTGGGACATACCCTGCCCTCTCATTCCCGTCAGGACAAGCCAACAGTGAAGCTGCCAAAAGTCTCCGGCACTGTCCTCTCACCCGATATTAGGAATGTCCCGCATCCCCTTGAGAGCACCCTTCTATCAGAGCAGGAGCTCCCAGGCAGGCCCCATCCCTGTCCCCGTCATCACTCGCACGTCCTTTCTTCAGACGCTTGCTCTGCGCCCAGCTGTGGCTGCTCAGCTCTCGCTCCCTGTGCAGGCCCGGCACAGCCTCCAGCCGTTTCCCAGGCCCGGAACGCAGGGCAAAGCTCCGCTTCTCCACACACTCTCTGTAAATACGTGGACAAAAACCAGAAGCCCAACGACAACAACACAAAACTCAGCACAAGTTTCATCAAGAATCTCAGCTCCGCCGGCTGATCTCTCAGTGGAAATTCTTTGTTGAGTCTTTTTGCCCAAGTCTTGGTGGTCATCAGTCATTATACGGTCATCAGTGGAACAGCTGACCAGCAGCTCCCATCTATTTGGGGGAGCATCTCCACTACGTGAGTTCAAATACTTGCTACGTCTCTAACTGTCTGTGCACCAGGCACAGGTGAGTTAACTTCCCCGGGCCTCGGGCAGCAGCGCGCGCAGAGTGGAGGTAACGGCGCCCACCTTGCAGGTTTGTTCAACAGTCGCAGACAAAGGATATAAAATCCTTCATAGAAGTATTCTCACTAAAGAGATTTCTTTTTAAGAAATGCTTCCTCCTAGGCAGTTGTTACCATCCCCCGCCTGCATTCCTCCTTACTGGGGAGGCCGGACGGGCTGGCCTTGCACACTTTCCTTCTCTGCGAGGTCCTAGGTGGATCAGAAAAGCTGGACGAGCCTCAGTGGAAGTCAGTAGGATAGCCGGGACCTAGACCCCAGTCAGCTCCCATTTCAACCCGTTGTTCCTCCAAAGGCGCATGGTCACATTATGGGACAGCAACCGGGGACTGTTTTCCTAGGGACCATAAGTAACTACAGTCAGCCCTCTCTTCTGGCTCTAACAGTTACAGTGGTTCGCCATTCCTGGCTTCATTATTTTCTTGCTGAAACCGATTTCTGCTTTTGACCTTCCAGATTAAGTCTGGAAGCTCCTCCAGGGGAGGTGCCGTGTTTTACGCCTATCTGTGCTGTGTATACAGGTTCTGGCCCAGGGCTTAGCGTATAGTCAGGGGCCAGGAGATGACCGAATAAATAATTGTGACTGATTAATGGATGAATTAATAAATAAATGAGTTAATCAACTGGATCCCTTGAATATGTAACCTCATCCTTTGTATTGGACGAGGATGGAAACAGAAGGGCAAATAAGGGAACTGAGAACGGAGAGAATTCTGAAAAGGACAAACAGCATCCAGCAAAAGCGGGAGCTAGCAGCAGCCCATGGTGGCCCCACTGTGAGCCATCCAATTGTCCCCCTCCAGGGCTCCCGGCGCCAGTACCCAGTCTCTGAGCGCCAGGCCTCCCTGGGCTCAGTGTCAGGCCCTGCTGCAGCCGGGAGCAGCCATGCGTGCCACCTCGCGGAGCAGCGCCAATTTACCTTCCACTGCAAGGGCCAAGTCGCTTCATCCAGCAACTCTGCAGACCCTGTCCCTCTCTGACATTTGGGGAATGGCTGCTCCCAGCCCACAGCGAGGAGTTTCAAAGAAAAATGCAAAAGCCATTCCTTTTCTTTGGGCAAAGGGAGCCCCCACTGTGGCAGGGTCACTGGCTGACTGTGCATGTGTGAGTTGCAGACAGTTTTGTGGTTTTGTGGGGCTGCCTCTCCTCTCTTAGGGACACCCTGGGCCCACGCCCAGCCTCAGGGCCTGCTGAGCCACGGTGCACGTTTCTGGGGGTTCTGCTCACAATGTTCTGTGCCCTTTGAGAAGCCCCAATTATTTTCTGGGGCTGAGCAGTGCGGGGAGGGGGCACACTTCCCCAGTTCATTCCCCAGGATTTGGGGTCAGTTTTAAATGCTGCTGCTCCTCTCTGCTCTGGGGAGTTGGGGACCTAAGGTGGCAAAGGTTTCTGATACGTGAGATCAGTTCCTCCGTGGGTGAGGTGTCCCCTGCTTTCTGAGGTCCACAGAGGCACGCTCTGCTGCCGTCCTTGAATAAACAGGCAGACCCTCCAAATGCCACGTGATAATCACAGCATCGTCACTCCTGCTTAGACACGTGTGGCTAGTGGTGAACCCTCCAGGTTCAAGTTCTGCCTCTGTGGCTTACCAGCTGGGGGACCTTGAACAAGTTATTATTTTCTCTGTGCCTCAGTTTTCTCATCTGAAAAAATGGAGATGAGGGTGGCGCCCATTTCATGAG
This sequence comes from Mirza zaza, assembly GCA_008750895.1. Lineage (NCBI taxonomy): Eukaryota > Metazoa > Chordata > Mammalia > Primates > Cheirogaleidae > Mirza > Mirza zaza. The sequence goes on along the minus strand of VSMD01103500.1, from coordinate 213,916 downwards.
GCTGCTGTGCGAATCGGGGGAGTTACCCTGCGGTGCGCCAGCGACATGAGCCCTTAGCAACGTTGGTGACTAGAGTGGTCCCCAGGCCACTGTAGCCTGGGGACCCGGCCCTAATCCCCGGTGCTGGCTGCTTACAGGAAATACTGGGTATTCCCATCTGGCTCCACCTCTCACTAGCCGCGTGATCATGGGGAGAACACAGCCACCTGCCTCAGTTTCCTCGTCAGTATATTCAAAACCACCACCAGCAGCGATGGAGCTGCTACGAGAATCAAATGAGGTCACGTGAATGAAAATGCTCTCTGTACAGCATAAAGCTACACAAACGCTAAGTGATTGGGTAATACTGTCTAGAACACTAGAACACATGATCGATCTGTTCTTTCTTAAAAAAAAAAAATCTCTCCTGGGAGAGGGATTCCAGAATTTGCCCCTGCCGCATGCTGATGCTTTGCTACCCAAAGGATGAATAAGTTCTTCTTTATGTTGCTATAACTGAATTTCTCAAATTTGGTCCTCTGAAAGCATGAGCCAAAAGTTATCACCAGCTCATAAGACAGGAAAGCAGGAAAAGCCAGGCCAGGGGATGGCTTTCTGGGTAAATACACATGGCCCCTGGTGAAAGCCACTGAACTTTTTTTTGATCAAGGTCCCCTCAGCACTGAAATGAGGACAAGAAGCCCATCATTGCTCATTCATTGTTCAACACCTGCTCACTGCAGCCTCCTCCGCCACTCACCCTGCTCAGGGACAGAGTGTGGGCCGATCCGATAAGACGCTCGCTGAGGAAGTGACAGGTTCTGCTCCAAATGGAACTCTGCAGGTCCTTTAAATACTACTCACATCGTCTGCTTTAGAAGTCTTGGCTGCTTTTTCATAAAGCACCCGCAAATTCAATTGCTCAGATAGATCGCACAGTTATGGATGTCATCAACCCACAGAGACAGATCCAAGCAGTATACAAGTCCCAACAGGTCCCAAGGACCTAGGAAATGCCATTTCTGGCTTTTGTTTTTGTTCTTGCTTTTTACTTTATCCATGCCTGCTCCTTGGTTAAATCTCAAACTGATCAATCTGTGAGTAAAGGATATCCCCAGGAAATCTAGAAGCCAGGGGAGTCGCCACATTGCAAGAAATCTCTGGTTTGAGTGCTCTCTCCAAGCCTCTAAACGCCACTCCTCCCGTCTAAGAACAAACCACATCGGTGAGCTTTTTCAGTCCTGCAGGGTGTGTGCAGAACTGACCTAGGCATCTCGGTGGAAGCAGTGTGCCGCGCCTTAGGGAGCAGGGGAGGGTAGTCGCGGGCTCCGGCCATCTAGGCTGTGGAATCTTTTCTGAGCAGCGGACCCCAGGGGAGCCAGATCTCTCTGGAGATCACACCATTCTCGCCCCCACCCCGGCCTTCCCACACCCAGAAAGCTGAGCCAGGTGGCCAGCATGGGCTGTAGTTCGTGCCTCACCCTCTATGTCCACCAGCCCTGAGGTTCGGAGAACATCCCTCAGCACACTGCAGAAGTGAGCAGCCCTCCTACCTGGAAGAGCTGCCACTGGAGGCCAAGCTCTCAAGAGAAGATGCGTGCTTAACCGGCTGGCAGCAAGCACCTCTCCAGGCCACTCTGTGGGGTGGCAGGTGTGTGGGGGCCAGTCATTTGCCAAGCGCACAAGGTGCTAGATGCTTCACCACAAGGCAAGTTGAGGAGAGAATCAGGTTATACTGAACTCTGTTGGGAAAAAATGAGTGTTGGGAGAAAAAGCAGCTAAAGCAAGAAAGGAATGGAAGAAGGTACACTTTGCCAAAGTGGATAAAAAATAATAAAAATCAATCTTGACTGTGATGAGAGGAAACTCCTTCATTGGGATGCTGCTACTGACACTGCATTATCAAGGTTTGGTTTCTGTTTCTTGGAGAACCAGGTGGTAGTATGTAATAGGGACTGTGAAAGATGTACATTTTGTGACCTGAGAATTGAACCTCTAACAATATAACCCAGAGCAGTAATATTAAATACAAAAGAAAAAAAGAAAAGGACAGACTCTAACCAAAGATAGAAATGTTTTAAAAATACATATCATATACATATATGCTTTAAATGTCATCTTGGGATGAAATAAAGATATAGATATATGAATATTCAGTCCAAATGCACAGAGGATTTAGGATAGTGACACTGCACTGTATGATACTATAACAGTGGATACATGTCATTAGACATTTGTCCAAACCCATAGAACGCACAACACCAAGAGTGGATCCTAATGTAAACTGTGGACTTCGGGTGATAATGATGCGTCAATGTAGGTTCATCAACTGTAACAAGTGCACTGCTCTGGTCTGGGATGTAGACATCCTAGGCTGGAATTATAGATGTAGATGTGTAGATGCAGACATTCAACCTTAATATCCAGAAATTGTGGGATGACCAAGACCCTAAGATATCACTACAGTGACCTATTTATTGCCACTTACGAGATAAGAATGGGGTCTATGGTAATACATGGATATATACATACATAAAAAGCATGTTATGCGAACAAAGCAGAACGCAATATAGTATGTACACGCTGACATAAAAATGTGTACGTGTGCAATTTCAAGATTCAGAGATAAATTTGAAAAGATGTAAATAGTTGAAACTTTAACCTTACTTTTTTTTCCCCCATCCAATATTTAAAGGCACAGTAAACATATTGGATTTAAAAAGAGAAGTGAGGATATGGTTAGTCAAAGAGAACTTAGAGGGTCCAGAAAGCGATTACAAGAAACAAAACTAATGCCCCAGTCACAGTGGCGTAAGAATGGGGATCCCTGTTGTCACCCCTTCTCCTTCCCACCTGCCCCGTCTGCCTGGCCTCTACCCACCGTCAGGACACCAACTCTACCGCCTCTTCTTTTTAAAGGTTTGCATTTCTGATTTCTGCCCTTTTTTTTTCCTCCTGGGTTGGAAAGACAGAATGCCAATGGAGCCTTTCTGAGTTCTTCCCTGAGCTGCCTTTCCTTCCCGCCCTGGTCCTTCCCGCACAGGCCAGTTGTCTACGCCACGCGAGGGCTCCGAAGCTTTCCGAGAGCCCCGACTCCACATGTGTGGCCGGGCTCTTGCATGGCAAGTGTGCAAAGGGAGAGAAGGCACACTCCACAACCCCAGCGTCCAGATCTGCCACTGGCAGCAGGTCCCAGAGCCCCAGATCCAACACTGGGCTCCCCTGGTCCAGCCACAAAACATTCATAACCTCTCCAAGCAGTCCTCTGGCAGACACAGGCACACCGCGAGCTCAGGAAGCTAATGACCTTGAAACTATCCATTTATCTTGGCCTTTCCCCCTCCATGTGAAATGCCACAAAAAGTGCCAGTCTCTCTCTTTCTCTCTGAAGAAGAATGAGTAGAGCCAGAAAGCCATGCTTCTCCCTCGCTTTTTCTCCTGGGCCAGGCCCAGGGTTGGAAAACCAATGAGAACCAGAGGGGAGAGGACATCATTCTTGATCATCCAAACTGCCTTCCCGAATCCTCCGTGTAGCAGGGAGAGCTCACCTGAGTTCTGCTTCAAAGCGTAGTGGTTGTCAGCTTCTCCATAAATCTTCATAAGTAGACAATGCTCATTCCTAACAAACCTCCTGCCTGGAGCCTGAGACTGGTGACAGCTCTCCCAGCTCGAGCGGCGCTGGCAGCCGGCAGTGGACAACACAGCTCCCAGCCACCTCTGCCCTCCCACCAAGAGGAGGAGGAGGAGGAAGGCGGCCACCCTGAGGAATTTGAGCTTCTGAAATCAATCGTTCTCAGTGGCCTAGCATCTGCTTCGGCAACTGCCCTCACCCTGGCATGGGGACATCGCTTCCTGCTGGGCCTCGCTGAAGCCAAGAGCTGGCACAGGGAGACTCCCCTTTGTTTACGGTGTGGGCCACTTGGGTGTGAGATGTTTCCTCTCCTCTTTCCTGCAACCCTCAATTGGGTTTGGGTTAAACAACAAATTCATAGACTATGGCTGGGTTGAGAAGGCAACTTGTCTCAAGCCTGGAATACAAACAAACAAACAAGAACAAAATCAACAAAGGAAAATAAAGTTACCGTACATTTGAAAAAGGCAAAGCTGGTTTTAGGATAAGGAAGCCCACCTCCCCCAATACCTTGTTCATTTTATGAGATCATTTTCTTGATAACTTTTCTTTCTCTTTTATTCCCATCAAAGCTGTATTTCTCTCCTGTAGCAGAATCCTACCAGGGCCATGTGCGTTGTTCCCATATCAGAGCACACCGCGGTTCCCTTATCACGGGCCCTTTTGCACCTCATGTCCAATGCCTTCCAGAAGGCAATGTGAAGGAAGGACATTTTGGGAAAACATCTTGAGAAAGAAGGAAAAGAAGTAGAGGCTGATGTAATGGTCTCCTATTCGAAAAGCTAATTTACAGCACTCTCTCTTCAGAGTAGTTTTATTGTTTTTTTCCCCTCCAAGTCTGGCTTTAAGGATAAAAATATATTATTTTCAGGTAAATCCACAGTTGCGTTTAAAATTCCCAGGCTGCCTTGGATATATGAAAAGGTAGGTTAGTTTGTTTGCTACTGTATTAATGTGTGCAATGGCTAAATTAATCCTTCCATATGATGTCTGAATAGGTTATTATAAGGTGCTTAGAGATTTGGCAGGCTAAGCCCCATCTTTCTTTCAAGATGTTAAGAAAATAAATGTAAATGCAGGAAACACTGCATGTGGGGCATCTGCTGTCCAACTTTATAATTTGAATGTCAGTGTAATATTTAGGAAAAGTTAACCGTAAGAACAAGGACGCAACCTTCTCACTGGGGTTGATTCTTCTGAACCTCCATTTAGTCACATTTGATCCTGAGGGACTTGAGACTTGATCTCCTTCCAGTTTCCCAGCCCTTTTGTCTTAGTTTAGACTCTTTTGTCTTCTTTCTAACAAAAACCAACTTGACCTAGTTTGAACCAAGAGGGGAATTTATTGAAAAGTTACTGAAGTACCTCAAAGAACCCAAAGGCAATGGGGCCTCTCCAGGAGCACAAAATAAGACCTGGAAGGATATCAGGAATTTCGGCTGCGCTCTTGCTCTATTTGTTTTTCCTCTGTGTTTACTGTTTACTTTGCTTTTTTTGCTCTTCTCCAAAGGTTGGCTTTCTCTGGTGCAGCTTTCACATGGGGGACATGTGAAAGCAGACGGGAAACCCAGCTCCTGGGTTTAACATGTCCCATAATTCCATCCCATGGAGAAAATGCCCACCTTTGACGTAGAATTTCACCTTGGCAATCATATGTTTAACATACCTCAGCTCTTTCTTGTTGCCTCATCTGCACAGTTTGCCTGCTTTGTTCCTTTCTCAAAGCATCCTGTTCTTGTTAGATGAATTTGATAGTTTTCATCTCTCACTTCTGGATACTAATTAGATGTTTGTGCTGCTTATTTATTTGACCTTCAGTTTTATCTTGTGTTACCTTAATTATCTCTCTCTTTTTCTTTTTAGTTTGTGTTTCATTCTGTTTTGTTTTCATGCTACTCATTTTATTCTGAGATCTGGTTAACTTTGCTTGTCTGTTTATAAATAAGGATAGGAGAGTGTTCTGATTTGTTTCCAGGCAGCTAGGTGAGTTTTCCCTGCTGTTGTATGGACATGTCTGATTTCCTGCTTTTTCATGAGTGGAATATTTGATTAGGAAATTTATGGATATAAGCAGTCCTCGCCAAAGCACCATTAACCAAAAAGTTGGTTGACTTCATTTAAGATTCTTTGGTTACAAGGAACAGAATTCAAACATAATTAAATAGAAAGAGAAATTTATTGGTAAGAGCCTGGGATATATCACGGAATCCAAGGAAGAGCTGAGTGAACAGGACTTGGGCAGCACCAATGTCTGCTTATGGTGACCTCAAAAGTGGCATTTCCTGGACCTTGTCTCCAGAGTTCCGCCATTTTTTGGACTTGATTTATATTCCCAGTCTCCAACTGTAGATGAAATTCCTGGGAGAAAATCTGATTGCTGTCAAGTTAGTTGTCCTCCCCTGGTGAAGTCCAGCTTAACCTGAGGTCAGTGACATTTAGCAAAATCATGACCTCCGGTGGCTACATCATTTTGTTGGGTTTGATGCAAAATGAAAATATGGGTGCCCTTGTGCAAAAGTTATTAAGAATTTCAGAATGATATAGCAGAGCAGTAAACCAGACATGGAGGCCTCTTCTAAGCACAAGGCCCTATGTGGCCGCACGGGGCACGTGCCTGTGGAGCTGCCGTGGCTGGGGGCTCTTACCTGCAGTCAAGCTGTGACTTCTGTCTTGGGTTCTTGCTCTTATTCTCCCTTGAATTGTTCACCTGGGAGTGCTATAATATACGGCAACCCATGAAGAGGCTACATGGCAAGGGAGCTTGCCAACCACCACAGGAGTGAGTGTGGAAGCAGATGACCCTTTTCCCTACCCCTGTCCTGATCTCGACAAGCCTTCAGGTGACACTGCAGCCCCGGAGGACACTTTCAACCTCATGAGAGACTTTGATTCAGAGGCACCCAGCTAATCCATGCCTGGATTTCTGACACACAAAAACTATGAGATAATACATGTTTGTTGTTTTAAGTTTTTGAGGGTAATTTGTTACCTTGCTGTAAGTAACTGCTATAGTGTTATTCATTACTTCTGATCTGTTGAAATGTATTGTAATTTACATATGAGCAGTTGAGTCAGTTTAGGGATTATATCATCTGGTTTTTACTAAAATACCCCACAGAAAATGAACAAGTGGTTTTAAAAGATTCCTGCAAAGAAACTGGTTGGAGATTGACGTGAATGCTGCTAATGCAAACAGACCAAACCCAAGAAAATGGCTCTTGGTCAAATACATTTTAAGGGGGAAAAAATGATGACTAATCATATCTGTCAAGATGTTGACCAAAAAAGTCAACATTTTTGAAATGTGGATTTACATCCACTTGGAACGTTAGCTAATAATGTAAGTACATGTATAAAAATTACAAGTAAATATTTATAGATTTGTGCACATTCAAAAATATTTCACTGATAAATTGATGATCGCTCAGTTTGGTGCCTGCCGAGTCCCCACTCGGAACAAGGATGGTGGAGAGCACCCAGTCCTATGTTCTGGGCCCACCTGGTTGCAATAGCATCATTGCAAGGGAGGGCACTGGTCCAGTGGCCAGATGCAGTTGGGGGTAGCAAGTTAGAAGGAGAAGGCGTTTAAATGATCAGAAGACTTGAAAGCATGTCATGTGATAAAGCCTGCACTCCCCTCAGTCATACAGGATGGGGACTCATTGTTCTTTTTAGGATGTTAAGGGAAGAGTGATTCCAGAAGATTGATAATCCTTGGGAGCACTCAAATTGTCCATGCAATTTAAAAAAATTTTGTCACAAAATACAGCATTCATCCAGAAAATATAAAAAGTTTACATGTACAATGTATAGTTTAACAAATATTAATAATAATAAAGTGAACCTATTGTGTACCCACCACTCAGGTCAAGAATTAGAAGGTTGCCAGCAGTTGAAGCTTCCTAGATACACTTTCTTCATTTTTTTTTTTTTTTTGAGACAGAGTCTCACTCTGTTGCCTAGGCTAGAGTGCCGTGGCATCAGCCTAGCTCACAGCAACCTCAAATTCCCAGGCTCAAGCAATCCTTCTGCCTCAGCCTCCCGAGTATCTGGGACTACAGGCATGCACCACCATGCCTGGCTAATTTTTTAAATATATTTTTTAGTTGTCCAGCTAATTTCTTTCTATTTTTAGTAGAGACAGGGTCTCACTCTTGCTCAGGCTGGTTTTGAACTCCTGACCTTGAGCGATCCACCTGCCTCGGCCTCCCAGAGTGCTAGGACTATAGGCGTGAGCCACCATGCCCAGCCTAGATACCCTTTCTTAAACATATCCTTCTCCTCCTACTCTAGAAGAAACTACTGTCCTAAATTTTGTGATAATCCTTTTCTGGCTTTATAGTTTTACCACTTTGGTATGTGGTCATAAACATATGGTTTGGCTTTGTTTTTAAATTTTGTATCAATGAAAATCATATTGCGTGTATTCTGTTGTCTTATATCTTTAGTCCAACACTATGAACACAATCTTATCTTTTTTTTTCTTTTCCTTGCCTTAGTGCACTATCTAGGGCCTCTACCATGATGTTCACTATTATAATTTTTATGCATGTACCTTACACCTTTGCAATACTGTAAGTTCCGTGAGGAATGGATCTCTGCACAAAAAGTAAGCTTTATTGAATAGACAGTTGAATGAATGAGCTATTCCATCATCCAGATGGCCAATTATAACAGAAATCACAAATTATCAGGGGACAAGTTGAAAACCTAGGATAGGAGTCAAAATCAGAACCAGAAGGACAAAACACACTCCTGAAGACCAAGGTGAAGGTGCAGAGACATTCAAGTTGCAAATAGCTGAATCTATTTTTATTAACAATTGGACTTCCTTTGAAGGAATATCCAATTTATTTATCCATTCTTTGTTGACTTGGTTCCAGGTTTGAGTTATTATAAACAATTCTGCCTTAAGCATGCTGGTACATATAACCTCATATACACATACATGAGTTTCTCTAGAACATAAGTAGTGGTAGTAGAGAACTGAGTTTTATGCAATATAAATCTCCAGCTGTAGTGGATAATGCCAATTTGCTTTCCAAATAAATTATATCAATTTACACCATCCCTTCACCAATAGTGAATGAGCCTTCACATTATTATACATCTTTGCCAATAGACTTTGGCAAATATTATTGTCAAACATATTCTTGCCAATCTGATGGGTGTTATTTCTTTGTGGTATCTCTTTGTGTTACCTCTTTATGTTATTTCTAGTGTTATCTCCTTGTGGTTTTAATTTGCATTTTCCTCATTACTAATAACGTGATTTTACGCCTATGTATTGGCCATGTGGATTTTTTCCTTTGGTAATTTGCTGGGTTATGCACATTTTTCTATTGGATTGAGTTTTTCCTCATTGATTTGGAGTGGTTCTTTATATGTTCTCAATTTATTGCAGTATTTGTAACATAACATTTATTTCTTATCCCACCTTATGCCTTGACCTTTTATTATTTTTATTATATCTTTTGATGAACACAAGTTCTTAGTTTTAATGTAGTCAAAATCATGCATCTTCCATTTTTGAATCTTTAGGCGAGATTGCATATATTTCTTATATGAAGATATAGTATCACCTAAAAGCTTATAGTTTTACCTTTAATGTATAGATCTTTAATCCACCTGGACGTCATCATTGAAAAGGCATCCTTTCCCCACTGACCTGCCATGGACTCTATCATATACAAAGTGTCCAGGTATACATTTAGTCTTTTTCTGTCCTCTGTATTCCGCTCCACTGGTCTATATGCCTACCTCTGGGGTAACACCACACCGTTCTATAATTTAAAACAAATCTTGGTATCTGGTAGAGCAAGTCCTCCTACTTCAATATTTTTCTTTAAGAGAGTCTGAGGTATTCTTTGTATTTACATAAAAATTTTATAATCAACTTGTCAAATTCTACAAAAAAATCTTACGAAGATTTTCATTAGGATTAGGAAACATGGGATATACAAACCCACAAATCAATTTGGGAAAAAAAGTATCTTTCCAATATTTGGTCTTCCCATCCATAAATATGGTATATTATCCAATTTATTTAGGTTTTCTTTAATAAGTGTCAATACAATTTTAAAATTTTACCCATAGAGGTCTTGCATAGCTTTTAAAATATTTGTATTAGTTGTTTCTTATTTTTTATATATGTTGTTGGTGATTTATAGGAATATAACAGAGGTTTGTATACTGCTATTATATCTAGCTACCTTGGTAAAGTCCTTTATTAATTCTAGTAATTTGCTTGAAAATTATTTTGGATTTCTTATGGACACAATCTTATCTTTCTTTTTTTCTTTTCCTTGCCTTCATGCACTATCTAGGCCCTCTAGCATAATGTTCACTATTATAATTTTTATGCATGTACCTTACATCTTTGCATTGTAAACTCAGTGTGAAATGAATCTCTGCACACAAGTGGTGTCAGTCAGCATTTGTTAAATAGTTGACTGAATGAGCTATTCCAGCACCCAGATGGCTAATTATAACAGAAATCACAAGTTGTCACAGAGGCAGGGGACAAGTTGAAAACCTAGGTTAGGAGTCAAAATCAGAACCAGCAGGACAGAACACACTCTTGAAGACCAAGGTGAAGGTGCAGACTATGTAGACCAGCCAAGTGGAAGCACTGAAGCTGGGTATAGAAGGAGGGAGAGCAAATAATTTTCTTCTGCCTCTGGCACAGCATGGGGCACTTTCCTCCCCAAAGAAATTCCCTGGTATGTGTGTGTGTGTGTGTGTGCATGCGCATGTATTATATTACTATTGCTCTCACTTTAAAGCCTAAATCTTATATGACCTGGCTCCCATCCACCTGTCCAGCCCTGTTTCTGAGACACTCTTACCTGCTTTTCCAAGTCCTGTCTGGCTTCTTTTTGGTTTCTAGAAAACTCCAAGCTTCCTCTTCTATTAGTGCTTTGCATTATCTGTTTCTTCTACCTGGAATGTTCTTTCTGCCCTCCGTTCTCCTGGCTGGCCACTCCTACTTGTCCAACAGGTCTCTGTTCAAACATCACTTTCCCAGGGATGCCTATTCTTACGTCCGCCAGACTGCTCAGCTCCCCAGAAAGTATACTATTGAACCAGCTGTACTTTTTCTTAAAAGCTCTTACTACAATAGCAATTTAATTCCTGTGTTATTATTTGATTAATAATCATCTCCCTACTAGATTGCAAACTCCAAAAGGGTGCGACTGTGTATAGCTTGTTTACCACTGGCTGCCCCTGTGTGTCTAGCAGTGTCTAGCACCGGAAGGCTGGTGATAGTTATTCCCTGACCTAAAAACTCCACACCTTCACTATTGGCTTTCCTTCATGTCAGCACCTCTGGGAACCCTTCCCCATTTCTCCTACCTGCTCCCTCTCAGCTCCATGGCTCTCTGTCCTCAACTTTTATTACCCATGTCAGAACCTCTTTACTTTCCTGCCAGTAAGTGGTCTCCTAAAGCTCAGTTCACCTGCATGCTCTCAGCACCTGCGCAAGTGCCAGGCACATAGTAGGTGGTAACACATGTTAGCTTGAGTGAATGAATAATGCACATGAATAATAAGAAATGTATTGTGTGTACATACAGGTATTTGAGAGTTTCTTACCTTGAGGCAGTCTGTTAAATGCAGATGACTAATTGCAAGTTCTTTATGATAATTCAGTAATTAATCTCCCTTTGAGAGGACCTAAGACATAAACACCTTATACTGAATTACAGGCAGTAGTGAATAGTGTTACAGAGAGGGTCTGGTGTAGCGTATGCATGTGTGGATGTGGATGTAATATCTCATATTTTTTTTAATTTCTAAAAAAACTTACAAAAATAAAGAAAATGTCAAAGCCTTTTAAAGGGCGCGATCACGCTGAGTAATACAACCCTTCCTTGATTTTTACATTATTTCAGTATGAGATGTTTTTATGGCTCTTGCTAAAAATAAAAGACATTTCAGAGTTTCTCAGTAAATGAAGCACTGCAGACTTTTCAGTTTTGTTGTTTCCCCTAAAATTAATATAATTAATTAAAATCCAATGTTAGTCTGATTTACAATCTGTGAGTCAATGAGTCACAGGATCTTATGCTAATAGGGCAGTTGAGCTTTCTGAGCTCTCAACAACAAACTGCATCCCAGGAAAGTGTCAAGAAGAGCAAGGTGAGAGACAAACCCAGAGAGAAAGACCCTTCTCACCTGGCCTTAACGTAGTCATGTTGTGTTTGGAAGAGAAGAGTCTGAGAGTAATTTAGAAAGACAACTGCTTTTATCAAGTGTAAGAAATTAGTTTAACTGAATTTAAATGTAATTACAGGAGCAGCTGGTGAAGGCTAATTTCTGTTCAGTCTGCTTTCTCGGGAACTGCACCCCCATTCTGTTCCCTGGGAAAGGATCGAGTTTCCAGCTTTACATCACTGATACCAAACCTTACAGGGCTGGGCTTGGCCTGGGGTCGGGGCTCAGAGCCACAGAGATCACCCCTCTCCTGGCGTTTACCTCCTTTTGCTCCGGCCCCGTCCTTTGAAAAGAGACCGCCGGGTATGAGTATCGCCTTGACATTACTCTGGAAGACTCGGGTTCCTCCACGGAACATCCTGACGTGGATTATTGCCTAGATGCCGCCTGGTCTAGCATCCAGGGCTCTTCTGGTTCCGCATGGTGGATTCCTGCGCGATGAGGAAAATTATAGACCTCAAGAACCGGAGAGTTCTTAAATGTCCTCTGCTGGGGCCAAACTGCTCACTTTACAGATGGGAACGGAAACCTTGAGCGGGAGGCATTCCGCCTGCCAGTCCCGTGTTTCTTCTGTCACCCCACGCGACGCAGCCCCGCCTCTCAAGTGTCAGCCCGTGGCCTCCGCGGCGGGCTGAGGGCCACGCTCCTCCAGTCCAGGGCGGGGCTGCGCCTGCGCCTGCGCCTGCGCCTGCGCGGCCGCCTGGGCGCCCAGACCTGCGCGCGCACGTGCGGCCTTGTGGTTGCCTGCGTTTCGTAGACTGCCGTCCGCCTAGAACGTGCGGGGCCTCTCCGTCGCGTGCACCCCAATATAAATGAACTTGTAGAACTGTTTATAGGGGGAGAGGTTTTCACAGGTAGAAGGGAAGAAAGGTAAGAATATTAGCAAACTGGGCAGGTGACGCAATAGAGGAAGGACGAATGAGCCAGGAGGTCCCCAGGTAAACACTCATCTCGGAGTCCGCCTGGCCAGCCCCACTCCTGAGCCTGCTTCCAAGCCTCCCCAGGGCGCTGTGGGCGCCCGTGAAGTCGTCACAGCTTCCTGGGGTTCCTTTGGCTTCAGCTCCGAACCGCCAGCCCAGGCCGAGCCTGGGATTTCCTTTCTCGCGCGCAGCCGTCCTGGAGCCCCTGTGTGTTTGTGGGGAGGTTGTTATCCCTCGGACAGTCCCCGGACGAGAGTGCCCAGCCGGGGGCGCCCACAGAAGTCGTAGAGCTCTCTGTGGCCTAAAGCGCGGGTCTCCAACCGGTAGCGTGGCACCGCCTGGTGCGGCTCAAGATGCAAAGTCCGCGCCTGCTCCAGCTGCCGCTGACTTGCATCTGGGCCTTTCGCTTCCCAAGTGCTGCCCGTGCGTGTTAAAGTTTGAGTAGCCCAGGCTCAGGGCACCTTGGGCCTGCACGCAATTCCGCACCCAACCGAGAGGGGTCTTTATCTCAACCTTTCTGGAGACCCCCACTGGTGTCTCCCTGTTGTGTAATGACCATCAGGATTGGGCACGAGTGGTCTGGGGAGGAGACGCAGGTGCAGGGTAGAAAGGTGGTCCTGTTTTGTGACCTGCCCACCCACCCCCGACACACCCCGGGCTGCTGAAAACCCACTGGCCTGACCTAGGGCCTTCCTGTCACTGGCCTTCCCCTGCCCCTCTCCTCGCGCAGGCTGGGCAGGAGGAGACAGCCATGGAATTCTACTTTCAAGGACCCAGGAATCACCTCATTCCGGCCTTCCACCCAGCCCTAAAATGCAGAAAGGGAAACCAGATTACAGTGAGTGCCAGTGGCAGATAGATGGGGAGGAGAAGTCACAAAGAGCAAGCAGTCTGGGGGCGGGGGAGGAGTGAGATGGGTAGAGGCAGGAAGGGGACAGAGAGAGGGATGCGAATGTTCCCCATATGTTTTAGCACCTTTGCCTCTTCCCTGAGTCTGTAGCTGTCTCCTGAGACTCTTTTCCTGTCCTCGCAATGCACCAAAAAGTTCCTGGTGCTACCAGGGCCACTGCCAGACACCCTTAGGTGGCAGCTGACATGACCTGGAGCAGGGCTCCAAGCGCCAACACGAGCTGCCCTGCAGACCCAGCTGGCCCCTCCCCACTTCATCCCACGCGATCTGTGCATCCACCCTTCCTCGGTTTCCCTACAGGCGGCTCTGCCCATTCTCTTCCCCGTGCCTGGGCACCTCCCCAGTTTCAGAACGGGGCCACTCCCCGAACAGCGCACACGCATGAGGAAGCTCGGGTGTGTGCCGCAAGACGTTTGCCCTGCTGGGGCGGCAGGGACTCACTCTTGCACCTGGCCTTCCTTGGAAGACCCTTTGTGCTCCTAAGAATCAAGACTGTTATCCTAAGCCCAGGTTCCCAATCTCATTCTCCAAGGTGTGTTGCCTACAACTTGGAGTTCAGGTCAGATGAAATTCAGAATTCCTTTTATGGGCCATCCTTGTACTCTGCCACGATCTGCATATCACTAGGGTTTCTCAAAGTAATGGCACAGTGGGGAGGGTGAGGAGCCCAAAAAACATGCTTGAATGCTAATAAATGTCAATACATCTGTGGGGGAAATCCCATCGTAAACACCTGACACGCTGCGCCTTAGTTCCCTAAAAGAAGGGGTTGTCCTAAGTAGCTGAAAGATCCTCTTCCCGCTCTATGAGTCTGGTGCTAATTATAGCACCTGCCAGTCACTGAGAAGGAGCGTGGCTTTTGAGGAGTGGTAAAAAGGAGTGTAGGATTTTAATCTAGAAGAGCAATTTAGCTACACAGGAGACCTGACCTGGTTCAAACCACCAAGCCCCGTTCCCAGGCCAGAGCAGCGAGCCGGCCTCTGTAGAATGCTTCTGTTATGATACGGTGACTTGAACACCTGACCTCTCTTTTCTAGGCTATCATTTTTATTAACATATAAAATTGGGGGGTTTTTTGTAAAATCATTTTGTTCAATCCCTGCTAAATCTATTCCTGCAAACATTCCTTGAATGAGCAGCACACAAGGACAGACTGTCGGGGAGAGGATGAGGATGGAGCCGTGAACTGCACAACCACAGGGAGACCCCTCAGGGTCAGACTGAAGGTTCAGCAGCTAGATGAACCTCAAGTTCAGACCTCAGAGGCATGCAGAACCCCCCCCCATCCCGGGCCCCCCACAGCACTGGACAGCTGAGCCCTTTAGGACCAAACGAGAAAGAGTTTTGTTTTCTGAGGATGAACTTGCAGCTCAGCCCATGTGAGAGCTGTTCACCGAGGTGTCTCGGCCAGGTGGTAGATTTCTCCTGTTGTCCTGGAACTTGGCTGGAAGCGGAAGATGACCCATGTCACCTGGCGCCCTGATAACAGAGAGCAAATTCCAGCAAAAGTGCCCATGCCTAGGTTGGCCATTACCATGCCCAGCAGGCTGCTCCCTGCCATCTGGCCACCTTAGAGAGATCACAGCCGCTCTGCTCCTCGCCCACCTGGCTTCAGCTGCCTCCCAACCGCAGTGACAGGGACAGCATGGCCAACACTGGGCACAAACTGGGCTCTGATTTACCTGCTTTCCTGCTCCGGGGATTCTGGGGCCAGGTCCCCTAATGCTGTTGTGCCCCAGTTTTCCACAGAATTGATGCCCCTGTCCCTTGGGGTAAACAGTCTTTCAACCTCATTTAGAAATATTGAAAAATTCAAAGCTCCAATGCATTTGTGGCATTCAGAGCACTAATGTTTGTCAGAGGACTCTAGTAGAGATTTCCTAAGGCATAAAGTGTAGAAAATAAACACTACATAGAGGGGACGCCAGGAGAATGTGTGCACGCCATGCGGACGTCTAGATGGTCTCTTATTTTGATACAATGTTGCAAAGAGTAGGTCCAGAAAAAGATCACGTAGAGGCCCTGGACAGCAAACAATCGGACGTAATATTGGTATGTTTCTTAAAAGGGGTTTTTTAACAAGGCCAGGTAATAGCTTGTGATATTCCTACAAATGTGAGCCTTCATTTATTGGTCTGTTTGCACACTGGCTCATTTTGTGAGTGGATTTACAAGAATATATGTGATAAAATGGAAAAAAAATAGAGAGCGATCCATGCAAAATCAGAGATAGCACATTTAGAATAACAGGGAAAATCTGGCATCATATACGTGGATCATAGGGTTACTCAGAGAACACAGCTGAGTCACAAAGAATACGGATGCTGAAACTGGTTAGGGACAGATGATTTCTGAACACGTTCCTCCTCAGCAGCGTTGGTGACATTAATCAACACGTGCATGAGCAAGGCGCTGGCTTTGCATGGGGTCAGATGCGCTCTTGTTTTGGGGAAGTGCAGGGATTGGGGGCAACCCCTGCTAAAGGGCTCCTCTGAGCCATATCCAAACAGGTTCTGACATAAATGATTTGGAGGAAAAGAAGACTAGAGTCAGCCTGTGCCTTGTCTGAGGTCAGAGTCTGGGCCCAGGTGGGGCCCCGACGGACAGGGACTGTCTCCCAGGTGATCTGTGCGGTGGTCTCCTGCACTGCCACACTCGTGGCCTGTGGCCACTGGTCCTGTCCATGGCCCACTTGTCCCTGCTCAGGTCAGGCTGCTCAGTCCCCTACTCAGGACCCATCTAGCCCTGCAAGAAGCCTCCCAAGGAGGGTAGGTAGCTCCTACCCTCCTTGCCCTAGTCCCTAAAACGTTCAGCATTAGCAGCACACACATAATGGTTGACATTTAATAACAACTTGCTAAGTATCTGCATGGGTTTGTCTATCTGATGAATTGACTTGAAAACTGACCCCAAGACAGAAGTGCAGTGTCTGATGAGAAGGAAAAGTGTGGGGGATTTGGCAAGGGCCAAATCCTCCCACATCGAAGCTTTTGGGATCTCCAGAAGTAGTCCTAGTATGCCTGGAACCTCGAAGAAGGAGTTCTGAAAACAAGAATAGGTAAAATGGAAGGGAAAGTTTTCCTGCTTCCCAACTTTGCTAACACTGATCTGCTGATGCCTATGATCTCCAGATCAATTCTTGTTATCACATAAGTGAAGTTAATGCTGTATCATTTTGTATTCATGCAGTTGACTTGCTTTTCCCGAGTAAAACACCCTGGATTTGGTTTCAGCAATTTTGGAAAGGAACAAATTCTATTTCAGCACCCAGCCTCACCCTGGGTCTTTTTGTGGACTCACGCCCCTAAGCACCCAAAGGCTTTATATTGTCCATTGGATATTCAATCTCTTCCTATGATAGACCTCAAAGGGTTGAGTGATTTTTCCCTATTTTTGATAGCAATCAATTAAATCAGCTAAATGTGACTGTTAATCTGTACTTGCAAAAATAATGCAGAGTATAAAATTTCTATACCTTTCTAGCAAATACTTAATTATTTTAGACAATATAATGCTAGACTCTTTTTTTAAGTATTAAATTACTTGGGGGCCAGGCGTGGTGGCTCACACCTGTAATCCTAGCACTCTGAGAGGCCGAGGGGAAGGATCACTTGAGCTCAGGAGTTCAAGATCAGCCTGAGCAAGAGCAAGACCCTGTCTCTACAAAAAACCAGAAAACTTAGCTGGGTGTGGTGGTGCATGCCTGTAGTCCCAGCTACTTGGGTGGCTGAGATGGGAGGATTGCTTGACCCCAGGAGTTTGAGGTTGCAGTGACCTAGGACAATGCCACTGCACTCAGCCCAGATAACAGAACAAGACCCTGCCTCCAAGAAAAAAGATCTTGTTTCCATCCATCCTTGGGTCTTGCTCGAGCGGACCAAGGGCTAGGAGCACAGGCTTTGTCATCAGAGACAGCTGGGCTTGAATTCTGGTACAACCACCCGGTTACTGTCTCTGAGCCTCGACTTTCTCATTTGCAAAAAGAGGTTCATAACATCTACTTCACAGGCATTTTATAAGGAATAAGTAAAATAATAAATGTAAAAAGTGTACAGGGTGCCTGCCACTCAGTGTTTGACGTGGTCATCGCCATCACCAATTTCACTTCCTCTTCCTTATCGTCATTTTCACAATCATCACTAATTCCTACACCTCGTCCAAGAGCAACCCACGGTTTTTCTTACAGTTCTCACCACCAGGGAAGGCTGGCCCTGTGGAAAGGTGATGGGATCTGGGGTCCATCCTGGCTGTCTGTCCTGGTTCTGCCACCTCGGACAGTTGGCCTGGCTGGTCCAAGCCCCATCGCCTCATCCAGAAAGCGGGGACGACAGCCATTTCCCCATGGGGCCACTGGGAGGATCAAGATGACAATGTGCACAGCATGTCTAGGTTTATTGAAGATTGGGTTCCCCCACCCTCCATCATTTCTTCTTCCCTGTGATATAGTAATAGAAGAAATCACATCAAAATGAGATGCAACACATCTACCTAAAAGCCTTGTAATAGCACGGGCAAAATATTTAGTCTCCTTTCATCGGACTCTATTCTCGTTGGTCTCTGCTAGTTCACAATAGGTATTAATCACTTAATCATACAAGCTAATTTATACTCATCTGTTAATCAGTTAATGGCTCTTCCCTAAGCATTTACATTATATCCTTGGCCAGAAGAAATTTACAGTCTCCCGAAGACTCCTAGAAAGTGCCTCTGGTGAGAGCGTGTCCCATCCAGACGAAGGGCTGTCTGTTGGTGGATCTAAGCCCCGACTGCAGGCCGCCCTGCCTGTGCCCGGGCCCAGGTCTACTTGACCGGACGAGATCCCCATTTGTGTGCACATGCCTGCCTGGTTGCCCACCCTTCTTGGCTGGGTTTCTTCCCACACCCAGATGCGCCCCACCATTGCTCTCTTGCTACATACCGTTAACGCATAGCTGGACTTGTGTCCTATTAGTGGGCTGGGGTAGGATAAGAAGACAGCAAGGAGTGGGGAAACCTTTACCTTCCAAAGCTGAACACTCCTGTCTGTGACAAATGCAAACCTGGACAGTGTGACACTGGGACAACTGACATAAACCAGATGGCTGTTCACAACAGCAAGGAGGGGGGCATGCATGATGTGAAGTTTATGTTTCTTGTAGAACAACTCTGAGAATCAGAGTTAAATGACTTACTGCCATTGCACATCATGACCAAGACATTAATGAAAATGCCTCCTTAGGACTTGCAGTGCCCACTGCAAGGATTTTGATTGTACAGACACGTCACTGTCTGTCGGATGGGAACTCAGCTTTGGTCAGTCACTGAGAAGGTGAGTAAACCCTTTCAATGATGAAGCCTGGCTTGGTCCACTTTCCAACAATTTCAGTTTCTAGAAAACCATTCCGGAAATAAATCACATCATGTTTTGAAGGAGGAGAGGTAGATGGAATCTAAAAGAAGGCAGGTCAAAGATTGACAGAGGCCAGGGAATGATTGACAAGAAATGTGTATGAACCTCTCGAAGGTTAAGTGATTCTGCTTATATTAAAACATAAACTGCAGATTAGTGCTGGGGCTTGGGCATTTGGCTACAGCAAACATTTGGAAAAAGCATCGGCCAAAGCAGCCACTGAAGGAGCACGTATCACATTTCTGTGCTGAAAAATGTTGATGTGAGGTAACTCGGCAAATGCTCTAAGATGGGTTTGGATGAGGAGAGCCAAAGACTCCTGCTGCCAGGTAAGATCCTGGAGGGTTAGTCCAGAGTCTTGCACAGTCCTTAAATTTGTTGCTGCTGCTGCTATTGCTATTTGGGGGGCCACAGAGAAGGCAGCCAAGGGCTTGGTATGGTCTCCGGTAGTTCCCAGCACACTGGCTTGGGATGCAGGCTTTGGGTTCCAAGGGTGGACGTCTCCATGGCTGGCCATCTGGTTAATGCTCATCACTCTAGTGTGGGATGCAGACAGAGAACATACTTAGAAGCAGAATCGATAATCTGGCAGAGAGGAAGGAGTTCACAGCTTTATAAATGAGCTCCTTGGCATTAATTAATTTATTCATTAATTCCACAATAATTTATTAAGGATATATTATATGACAAGCAATGTGAAAAGCTTGGTTGGAAGATGGATTGGTTATAAAGACCTATGAAGATATAACCCCTTCCTGTCTTTGAAACCTACAGTGGGGCAGCCACATAGACATCTAATTAGAATACAACATTACTATAAGAAATACAGTTTTTGTAGGTGCATACAGAGTATTATGGGACTATTGAGGCATATGCAATTATCTGAGGAATTCCATTAAGGCTTCACAGAAGAAACAGCATTGGGCTGAGTCTTGAAGAGTTCCTGGGAATTTCGAAGGAACAGGAAAGGGAGAGTGATAGTCTTTAAAATCAGACAAACCTACATTCTAGCTCTAGATGTAATTGTGTAAACCTGCGTTCACTATTTAGCCTGGGCGGGCCTCTCTGTTTCTCCATCTGCAAAATGGAAATAATAATGTCCACCTTGCAGAACTGTAATAAGAGTTATAGGTAATCTATGTTAAGTGTCTGGCAAAGGAATGGGCACAAAGTAAGTGGTGGCTTTATTAACTTTACCAGCTGGGGCTGTGAAGATGGACATTTCAGGTGGAAGACACACCATGCGTAAAAACAGAGACATGTGAAATGAAATAGTATGTTTTGGCAACAGAAAGTAGTGGCTGTGTCGGGAAAGTAGGCCTTGAGACAGGAAAACAATAGATGGGGCTGGACAGGAAACTGGGGTCCTTTACAACGGGCCGGTACTGTCACCAGTGAAGAGAAGGCAGCACCTGTCAGGTTTACCCAAAATTGCTCTGCCCAAAGGCTCTCTGCCAGGCTGCTTTTCTGGGTGGCCTCAGCTCACGCCTCCTCATTTTTCCTCCCTTTCTCCATCCATGATACTCTGAGAGCCACCACACCACCTCCATGAAGCTCCTGTCTTCAGCTAAGCTATATAACACCCGTTCATTTCTTCAGCAGCCATTGAAAGTCATTTCTGTCACTTCTGCAGGTGCATTCTGTTCTAAGAATACCCAGCATGCAAACAAAAAAACAACAGAGATCTTGACCATACCAAGGATTCTCTGCTCTCTCGACTTCAGTCTCTTCAAGAGTTAGTTGGGAATAATAATAGTACCAACCTCGTAAGATTAAATAAGATAATATGTGAAGCACGTACTAAGTGCTCAAACACATTAGCTGTTGTTTTTATCACTATTATTATAATTGGCTTTATAAAATAATTTACCATTCAAAACATTCGAGTGCTTACTATTAATACATACAAAATATCAAAGAACTCCTTCACGAACACAAAATTTACCTACAACTTTTCAGGCAGATATATTCCACATAGAAGAAAGCACAAACATATGGGAGCAATGCAATTTAATCATCACCTAATTAGCCAAACTATTTAAAATAGGCCTCGCAATGATGATGAAAACATTCTCACTTCTAAATGCTGGAGGCTGAATCTTCCCGCAATTCTCTCCCTTGGAAAACTGTGAGTGGGGTGACTCCTGGCTCCCTGCGGAAGCTTCCTCTCTGTCACATTCAGACCTGTCAGTTCTAGTCACTTCCTTTCTTTGTCATTAGATGAGGCAAGGACTACTCCCACCATCTTTCCTCATTCCACCATGTGTCCACTGGTGATTGCTCTTTTTGCAGATGGGTGTGCCTGGGATAGTAGTAATAAGAGCTAATGTTTATTAAGATCGACTCCATGGCAGAGACTGTTGAAGCATTTCACATTCAATCCTCCCAACAACCTATGAGATTCATACCATTAGTGTCTCCATTTACCGGAAGGAACCAAAGTTCCAAGTGGTTGAGTAGCCCACCCTATGACTCTCAGCTGGTAGGTATGCAGCCAAGACCCACACCCACGTGATCTGCTTCCAGCTTCCCGAAGAGTTAGCAAATCCAAGAGTGAAAACCTTGGAGGTATTGAGCGGCAGTTGCTGTGAGCTAAGCCAGTTCTTACTTTCTGTCTCCCAGTTCACCCAAAACCCTCTCTTCAGATAGCCCAATAGCAAAATTATGGACACCCAAGCCAGGTAAATAAATGTTCACTAAAAGATTTCTTTAAAAAGATGACTGATAAAAATCTGTTATGATAAAAAGGCCTGAGAAACTTAAAACTGGAAGTAAAAGGGACTTTGAAGTCTTTGAAGGTGAATCAAAAAGGAAAAGTGCTGTAAATACAGGGAGTGTTTGCCAACCGAGACCAAAGCGCAGGAAGGTCAGTGGAAAGTTGTCCAGGGGATTCAGGCACTCGATAAACAATCGGACTAGTGACTTTTATGACCTTTCTAAATGCTGATGTGCCATTATTCAATGAGTAACTTAATTTTTTAAATTCCCAGTTTTGATGCTTTCTGTTTCATGGAATAACTCACGGTAGATCAACATAGTTTTGTGCTTCCATCTGCCTCCTGAACATTTCCACATCCAAATTCCATGGTGCTCCAATTTCTCTGCATCCAAAACCCAACACACTGGCTCCACCACCTCTTTTTTTTTCTGTGCGTCTTCTCTTAGTCCTCCTCACTGCCTCCCACCCCTTCAAGTTCCACATCCAACTGGTCAGTAAGTACCTTCAACAAGTACTATCAGCATCTAAAATGTCTTCCCTCTTTTCCAATCTCACTGCTGCCCAACTGGTATCAGTAACTCATTCTACAATACTTATTATGGGCTCAAGAGACAAAGATGAAAGTCGTAGTCCCTCCCCTCAAATAGCTCACAGCCTGGTCCAGGAGGCAAGTACATAAACACAGAACTCAAGGTGTTGTGGCTACAGGCATATGGAAATAAGCAAATGTGCAATAGATCAAAATGTGTTACCTAAAGCACCTCATAACCTCTCCCCTAGACACAGAAGTTTCCTAACCCACATGCCTTCTCTATTGTAGCCCCATCCAAAACATTCCTCACACTGCCAAGATAACAATCTTCTTCTTTTGATGCCACTTAGTGCTCCAGAGCTTTAGGTAGCTTACACCTGTCTATAGAGAGGTCAGTGTTCAGAGCAGATGTCTGAATTACGGTATTTTTAACTTGTGGCTGGAGCGATGGGAGCTTATGAGCTTGTTCAGGGAAAGCATCGAGAGTAAGAAGAGAAAACATCAGAATGAATCCCTGAGAAAACAATGGCATTGTAAGATGGGCAGAAGAGTTGGTAAGAGCTTCAAGAATATTCACAGAGGTGGGATGGAAACCAAAAAAGGGAAAGAAGACAGGAATTACAGTGTAACAGGAAGTCAGAAACAATCAATAGCATCAAATGCTGCAAAAAAATTTAAGCAAGAAGAGAACTGAACATGTATAATGGATTATCTATTGATTTGTGAACGATAAATAATTTAGTCGATGGGTAGGATTAGAAGTTGGGCTTCACTGGTTTGAGGTTTGAGTATGAATAAGGAACAGGAGGGACAGCAAGAAAAATAACTTCCCCTTTTAAGAAGGTTGGGAATGAAAGGGACATATTTAGAGCAGTCTGCCTTGTATTCAGTTTATCCAAGCCCTTAGCATTGGCTTTAAATGCTGAGAGCAGAAACTGTCTTGTTTCTTTTTATATCTTTATCCCCATCTCAACCCCAGTGTGACCAGAAGAGTTTGCAGTATACATGTGTGTTTATTTAGGACAATGGTAATTTTTCCGTAATTGGCTCTTCTAAAATATTTGTAGGTGTTTGGAAATAGTTTCTTCCAATAGTGATTTTAAACATTGTTCATTGGGGGGTTTTTTTGTCCAATTAATTTGTATTTCCTAAAAAGAAACAGCTAACCAAGTAGATAAGGATATACTTTATATTATAGATTCACATTTGAGTTATCACAGAATCTCAACTTATCATGGCCCAAATTAAGATTTATTTTTGTAATTTTGGCAGTCCATGAACCTGCAATGAAAGTCAATAAGAAAACAGGACATTACCAATCGGCTAGCTTACAGCATCACAAAACAATTTATAAACAACTCTGATGGGAACTCCTATTACACAAAGCAAAGTTCCGCAAGTGTGCCATATTGGGCCAGATATTGTAACTAATTTCATGTTTGATTCTATTTCCCGGTGCCTCTTACTAAATGTTCTCTTTAGTATATCAGGGTTATGATTCTTCTCAATGCTAAACCCCAAGCACCGTGCACACAAAGCCATTTGCAACCTGTGACAGTAAGAAGATTGCACGCATGCTTTTTGCCGGAGGAAATGATAATCTCCTATGAAGACATCAAAGTCTCCCTTGCTAGCCACTCCGAGATCTCTTCTCCAGCAGCTCTCCCTCAGGTTAGCCCCAGGATGTTCTGGAAGTCTCTGTAGTCCTGATCCTGGCACCGGCCTCCTACGTCTGTGAAGTCTTCACCAAATCCCAAGCACCGATTCTCTCTAGCAGGCCTGAACCTTGCCAGAGTTTTCCAACACTTCCTAAGCCTTTCCATGACGGAGGGCTCACACTGCCTGCTCAGAGCCAGAGCTGTCCAGCCGGGTCGGCTCTGTTGAGACTTGGCAGGCCGCGGCCCGGTGCTGGGCTCCCGGTCGGCCTGGCGGTGCCAGCCGGTCCGCAGCGGTTCCAGCAGCCAGAGTCTGTGCACACAGGCCCTCGGCTGGCGAGTCTGCCTCTCTCTGGGGCTGGGGAGGCAGAAAGCAAACACCCAAGGAAACCCCGCGTCAGCGAGCCCCATGACTCATGGACAGAGAGGAAGCAAGGAAGCTGCTTTGGGGACCAAGTGGGACTCCCAGTCAGAGCGCCCTCTACCTCCTGCAGGCTGCAGTGCAGGCTTTGCGCACCGCGCGTCCACAAGGTCCAACCCGGATGCCTAAGGCCAGAGCCTCCCCTGGGCCAGAAAGTCATCTTGCTGCCTCTTGTATGTCACAGATGCTGCCCTGTTGTTCTGAAAAGTGGACTCACTCCTCGCCAGAGAACCTCAGCAAGCACTAAGGGTTCTAATCATGCCAAATTTCTTATTTACCCAAATAGTCTCGGGAAAAGGAGCGTAAAGAAAGACGAGATCCATGCTTAGCCTCTTGAGTGGTGCTGGATTTTTAAGTGACATATATAAAAAAGGTAAGTCTTGAATCCATTGAAACCTAAAGTGGCTTGCTCCTGCTTCCTCTCGGCCAAAGAGGCACTTAGTCATTTCTTCTCTTGTCCATCAAAACAGGCACTGCATCCAAGATGTTGCCCAACTCGAATCCTGTAATTCCCTCTAAGTCTATCATAACCTTCCAAAATAAGCTTGTTAGTTTAAAATAGCCTTGTAAATAGCACTCACCAACTCACACAGAGCAAATAGTGATTTATACCTGGAAAAAAAAAAGGAGCCAATGTCAGCGTTTCGTTCATCCTAGAGGAAAAAATGATGTATTTATGGGCTACTGTTTTAGTAATATTGACTTTAAAGTATAAATTTTTATATTTTATTACAATAATGAAACATGACTATTAGGAAAATTTAGAAAATACAGCTAAGTGAAAATAAAATAAAGTGAACTATAATCTCATGATGGAGAGGTAACTTGGGCTAACATTTGGTTTGCATTCTTCCGGGTCACTCTTTCGTTCTCTCTCTTTATCAAGCTCATCCTCAAAATGGGGTCATAGTGCCCATGATCCTTATTTGCAAGGTCATTTTAGAGAGTGAAATCTGTGTCAAGAAATAACTCTGAGCACACTGGACAGTTTTAGCCACTGAAACCCAAGCAGCCTTGTGGAGTGTCAGGACATGTTCACCGGGTTCAAACCACAATAGCTTCATTGGTGCTAGACCACATCTTAATTCCATGCCATAGCTCTGGGCACTGGGAGGGAGCAGGAATGGGGAGCCAGGAGGACTTACTGTAAGTCAACATGTTTGTTGATCCTGGACCAGTAGCCAAGCCAGACGGGGGGGGGGGGGGGGGGGGGGGGAGCCTTGTAGGGCAGACAGACAAAGAGCGGAAGATGGCGCTCCAACAAGGAAATGCAGGCGCCATGTGGCTCTTTCTCCAGGGGACAAGCCCTGGGAATCCTTTCTGTCTGTGGAGAGGACTGTGGTCAGCGCCCCGTGCTCTGCAAGGCTTTGGGTCTGTCAGAAGAGCGCCCTCTCCCCGTTGGAGACTTGTTTATTTGCCATTTAACCAAAGCCATTAGAGCTCCTTTCAGAAACAGTTGGTCAGGGGCCAATTATTGTAGCATATACAGTGGAGAAAGGAGGTCAATGTAAAGAAAGTTTAGATAAAACAACAGCAGCGACAACAAAGCAGCCCCTTGAAGGGGCAAAGCTGTGGGTGCAGTGTTTCTAGGGAGGGGACACTGACCCCATTCCCTTGAACATGGACAAAGAAGCTCACCAAACCAGCCATTCAGAAGCATGAAAGAGGCCCTCATGCCTCTGCGTCCTGGCCAGGGACCAAAGACTCCATCAGCTTTGACACAATCAGTCCTATTAATATGAAGAGACCTTAGGATTGGAGCAAATTCTTTCGGGCAGCCAACTTGCCTTAAATGATCTGCCAAAGCCTATCCAAGTGTTGTTTGCACTCTCACTGGAAAATATCAATACTTTAGGGGGGAAAGAAAAGGAGGAAAGTAGAGCTCACATTTCCTGAGCTCTTACTAACTACAGAGCATTCGATGTTACCACATTTAATCTTCATAATAGCCTCAGTATGATTGTTCTGAAATCTGAGCTTCAGATTATTCCAGTGACCTGCACAGGGTCCCCCAAGAAAGTGTCGGAGTTAGCATTCAAAGCCCCATGCACTGGTTGCACAGCTCATGTTCTTAACCTCTGTGCTATTCTGGTCCCAATCCCCTTTCTAGGGTTCTTTATGTTTGGTGTTGATCTTTTTCCCCTTTTCATCAGAAGAGTGATGAGTTTTTATAGGGAATTATAATGAATGGGAAGTGTTAGTTTCTCATAGACTTACACTTCCTGCAGGGAAGAACCAGAAGTTGGGATGGGTGACCTTCAACTAGATGCGACCTTTTGTATTCGTCTATTGTAGCTTGATTAACAAGGAAGTGCATCGCATGACAACTGTTTAACATTTAATATTTATCTAACACTTAGCCAGTCCTCCAAAGACAAAGTCCTCCAAAGACAAAGTCCTCCAAAGACACAAATGGAGAGTCAAGAATAAAAAGGCCGGAAAGAGAACGTGAGGGGAGTGGATAAGCCATTCAAGATTTGAGAGAGAAGATAAAGTCTGTTGTCCTGTGCGTTCTTAAATACTGTTCTTCGCATGCCAAAAGTATTGCCAAGTAATGCTCGTGCCCTTCAAGTAAAAGAGCAATGATTCCCTGGGCAGAGAGCTGGCCACAGAGCACACTGGGGGACCTCTGTCCGCAGGACACAGATTCCAATTGTGGTTTTCCAGGGGTGGGACCAATGGCTCTGGGCCATCTGTGCTCTCTGCACCGGACCCCACAGGGTTTCACCGTGACAGCTGAGCAGGGCTAAGATTGCAGCCTTCAGCACTCTGGAAAAAAACAGCTGCTGTGGTTCCTTTGCTAGCTGGCCTGGTCTCCATTGGCCAGTGGGACGTTAAGGTCTTTGTTATTCACGCAGCAGTTGGAATCTCTGTCCATTTAAGGAAGGAAGCTGCAGGGCAATCCAGCCCTGGCTGTGCCATTGATGAGTGACTCACTCATTTCTGCCACGTGAACTGTGGATGAACCCGGGCCCTTCCTCAGACGTGGTCTACAGCCTGCACTCGATTAAACTTAATGGATTCCTGAGGAATATGTGCAGTCTATATATTAAGTCAGATTAAGCCTCGTGCACCATAAACCATGCTCTCTGTTTGTTTTGATAACATTAGAGAATAGGAAGGAAAACAGTTCAGATCTGGGAAAAGAGCAAGAACACAGCCCATTGCTTTACCCCAAAGGGAATCCAAGCCGGCACTTGCCTGGTGCCCTGCAGGGCG
The DNA here is from genome assembly GCA_008750895.1 of Mirza zaza. Classification (NCBI taxonomy): domain Eukaryota; kingdom Metazoa; phylum Chordata; class Mammalia; order Primates; family Cheirogaleidae; genus Mirza; species Mirza zaza. Next base: position 186,324 of record VSMD01103500.1, on the reverse strand, counting down.
GAGAGTCTCATCCAGGGGCACACTGGGCTGTGAAAGGCTGAGAAATGGCACAGAGGACAGCACAGTCCTTGGAGCACTGGATTCAATCCCAGCTCTGCTACTTACTAGCCATGCAACCTGGGGTAGCTAATTAATGTCTCCCAGCCTCAGTTTCTTCACCTGTAGAATGGCCCATCCCTACTTCATAGAGTTGGCATGAGAATAAAATAAGTTAGGTGTGTAGCACAGTTCATAGCAAGAGTGTGTAGCAAACACTAATAAAAGATAGGAATATGCCTGGTATTTATGTATATGTGCACACATATATGCACAGATATACACCCCTGCATATTTCTACATGTAATACATCTGCATATATATGTGCATATATACACATACCAATGCGTGGCACGTATAGGTGTATGTGTAGGTACTGTTTACGTGTATATGTAGATGTAGATAAGTCTATCTACATATGTACATAAAATTATATACCAGCTTTTATATATTAATATATATTGGGCCACAAAGTTGCAGAGAGCCTAGGCAGGGTCGGCAGAGGGGACACAGAGCAGGGGAAGCTGTGGGCAGAGGAAGGGGTGTGACAGCAACCGTCCAAGCCTACCTGGGCGATGAAAAGGGCTCCTTCTTCTCGGCCTGTGGGGTGGGGGAAGCCAATGTTTATCAGGTGAGCCCCTTGACAGAGAAGAGCTGTCCTTCCATGTTGTTTTTGCTGTTTCTAAAAACAAGGCTATACTATAGGCTATACTATAACTGCTGCCAAGATTTTTTAAGGGGAGAACCACTGGGGACCAGTAGCTAAAGTGCCACAAGGAGCAACATCAGTAAGTCACAACCTGTGTCCTCCAAGTGTGCCGGGAGAAGAAGGGACTGGGCAGCCTCTGGAGCCTGACAGGGGAGGTGACTCCATGCAGGCCCAGGACAGCCACCAGCTGAGGAATGAATGCCGTGACAGACGCCTGCTTCTTGCGGCCTTCCTGTCACTGCCCGGGGTGTTCCCAGGCCCCCAGGAGGGAAGCAACTCAAGCCCAAACAGCTGAAGGAAGGAGGTGCAGGGTGTTTTTTTTCTCTAGCAAAATGACCCTGCGCCAACTATGCCACTAGCAATCCCATCCCACAACATGACATAGGACATATTTCTCTGTGCAGCAATTCTCGGGGGGCTTCTCCGTTGTGTTTCCGCTTTCCTCTGCTCTCACCTTGACCTCCCGTCTGGAGAGTAGGCCCCGGAGCACGATGCCCAGTAGGAAGGCACGAGATGAGCAAACCGGAGATCGGGTTTCTGGTGGCTACTCTGCTCTAACTCAGGAAAGGACTTTCAGACCCCTTAGCTACAGTGACACTGAGTTTGCTAATTTGATGATGAGGACAACAAGTGCATCAACTCTGTAAACGTCCCAGGGCTCTTGTGAGGATCCAATAGACCATCTGTGTGTGTATGTGTGTGTGTGTGCACACGAGTTGTGGGCTTTGGAAATCAGTACAACATTGCACACGTGCACCTCTGTCAGAGATTTGCACACCACAAGCACGCCAGCAAGTTGGCTCGCATTTTTGCTACTAACATAGAAGCAACATTAAAACACACAAAAGCAGCACATCACAGGCCTGTGACAGTCAGGCTAGGAATGCTGTGGCAGCAGCCTGGGGTCCCTCAGTGCCCTCCAGGAGGAGGGATTCCTAGCCTCTGGGCCATGACACCAGCGGGCAGGAGGATCTAGTCGTTATGGGATGAGTGACTACCAAAATTCTCAAAAAGTTTTCAACATCAATTCTGTCTTACTTTGAGTTTTAAATTTGAATGATTCCAAAAAGATCTGGAGTTTGAATGTGGGCTGGATGTTGGTAGCAAGAATGTCCAATAATACATGTTCTTACGTAATGTGAAAGTCTATGCCACGAAGCACTGTCAACAGCACGTGGGCAGGCGCCGGGGGGAGAGGAGCTTGGGAAGAGCACAGCGTGTCTCAGCGCCAGGAGCCCGAAAAGGAGGGCACTGGGCTCCCTCAGGCGCCAGAACCTCTGCGCGTCACTCCTTCACATCTGGTTGCGAGGCATGTCACAGTGAGCGTGTTCATTCATCTCCCTCTGGTCAATAGTTTTTTCTCAGCCAAATAATAAAAATAAATCAAAGCCCCCTCATGTGTTCATGGACTTTTTTTTTTCCTGCCTTTGCTTTCCAGTCACAGAGTTAGGGAAATGGACCCCTCTCTTCCTGCTCCTTTTGTCAACGCTGGGACTTCAGAACCCTTCCCCTCCCCCCTCCTCACCCAGCGGTGGCCGTCCCTGCCTCCAAGGAGAACCTTTGGCAGCGCTGGGCGGTGGCTCCGGCGTGGCTGGAATGCAGCAGGGGACCATCCCAGGAGACCGGGTGCCTATTGACTGCCCCTGCCAATTGTCTGCAGGGACAGGCACAAAGTGCTAACTGTGAGAGGTGCCTATCAGGCCACGCCAATCTGTCAGGGGACTACAGTGTGTGCCTTTGTCATCTGGAGGCTAGATGTGGCAGGGGCGGGGAGGAGATGGCGGGCGAAATCTTTCCAGCCTGGCGGGCGGACGGGGCAGCTGGGGAATGTCCTGGGGAAGCTCCGTCTCTCGGCCTGCCCCACACCAGGTAATTTGCTTCATTGAGATTCTTTGTGAAATTAAAGAGGGAGGCCAGAGAGAGAATGTGAGAAGCAGCAACTCTGTAGACAAAAATGCAATGCAATCTCTCCTGCGCCGCTGTACTTGTGGAGCAGAAGAGAGGAGATACAGCCAGAAAGAACAAAGAAAAGAGAAGCTCTTATTTCTTAACTTGTTCATCTCTCATCATCAAAAGAGTTTCTGTTCCCGGTGGTGTTTCCCAGGAAAACAGCAATGCTGAAGGAACGCTTTGTCACTTAATGTACAGGGTGAAATACTCCTGACACACCCAGCTTTAAGGAAGAAGGTCTGGGGATCTGTCTCCAACCCAGAGCTTCCCCAGGCTCCCCAGATGGCCCTGGGACCACCCATCGTCTTGGATTGTAACGAGCAGGAACAAGCTTGCAAGTGGTGGAACCACAGAATTTAAGAACACACAAGTTTGCAATTCCAGGTCTAGCAAGGAGAACTTGTCTAGGAAAGGTGGCTGAGTCTCTCCTTGGGCCCGTCAGTATGTCGCCAAGGCCCCTGCCAGGCTGGCTCAGACTCTCATCCCCGGAGCTGCAGCCGAACCTTTCCAGGGCCACTTGCCCCATCTGTCTTGCCTGGGGGTACTGTTTATCTTGTAGGCTAAGCCCTCTAAATGTCAGGCTCCTCGAGAGCAGGGACTGTGTCTTAAGCATTTTTGGGTTCCCTGAAGTTCTGAGCTCGGAGCCTTGTAAATGACCGACACTCAAAACATACGCTATTTAACACATGGAAAATGCAGACACCGCCTCCTCGCTGCTGTCCTGCCCATCTTGCACAATATCGCGGTGTGACTGAGCGAGTGAGAGCTACATAGGACACTGGGAAGTAGTTAAAAGAATCCAGAGCCCTTTAACTAGGACCCAGGGTTCTTAGGGTTTTCCTGTGGATTGAAGTGGCAATGCTGCAATGCGAAAACGCAGCATTACAAGGGAAGGGGCTACTTGGCAGGCCCGGTGCTGGGAAAAGCAGGTTTGGCCTGGGGACAAAGAAGGGGAAGGAGGAGAAATCATTTGTCCCTGTGGGGATAGGGGCGGGCTGCAGGGCTGGGCCAGGGAAGCAAGTCCTGGGGAGAGAGGAAGAGCTCACCAGGCATCTCAGGTCCAGGGCTCCCTGCACTATAACCAAAGAAGGAAAGAAGTTGCCACCCCAAATCCCGGCATGGTGGACAGAGGGACCATCACTCTTACTGGGAACCCCCTGCCCAGGCACCGAGAGGAGCCGAATGGCTGGACTGAAGCCGGTGGCCTCTTGTCTACAGGCACTGGCGGTAGGACCAGGGCTTTGTGTAGAGAGGAGAGGAGAACAGAGAGCCGCCATTATTTCCTGTGATGCTCTGGAATGTCCAGGACGGCAGCAGGGAAATACCTGTGCTCTGTCACCAGCCTGTTCTCCTTCCGTTCCCGCTCCCATGCTAGGGCTCCCGGCAGCCAGCAGGGCACACAGACAGCAGCAGTGCCTGCCCTCAGCCCCCAGCGAGAGGGACCTCGCAGAAGCCTCTGCTTCTAACCAAAGGCAGAAATGCTGCCTGGGAGGCCCCTGCAGGGTACGGGAGGTGAGTGCTCCCACTCATCCTCTTTGTTTCTCCTGACCTCACCTTTTGAAAGGGAAGGGAGCATTTAAAGAGCAGGTGGGAAAGTAGCAAGGACTCGCTTCTGAGTGTCAAAGTTGGAAATTAATCCCTGGAACTACAACGGTTGTTCTGGATTACCCCTGTACCTCTGTCCCCTGACACCAGTGTCACGTGCACACACACACACATGCACACACATGCACACACGCGTGCACACGCGCACACACAGCACACAGTCAATTCACTGCAAAGCAAAGTGTCTTCCCTCAGACACATGGAGACTGAGACTTAGAGGAGAGCTTCCCAAACAGCCAGGAACTGCTGAGGGCCTGAAGTCTCATTAAAACTTTATGCTGCAAAGAATGCAATTCTTTTCATTGATCCCTTTAAAATTTCAAACCTGTGGCCCACCCTCACCTCAAAGGCCCGGGAGCCCTTTGCCAGGAGGCGTCTTCCCAGCTGTTTTGCGCCAGATCAACAATGCCTTGCACAGCGCCAATCGGGCGATTCTGAAGCCCAGATAATGTGGGAATTATTGGAATATTGAAGCCAGCGTGTTTACATAAGTATAGGGGAAGGGAGATTAACATTCCTGAATCCTCAGTTCCCACGAAATGTCACATTCTCCCCCAAACAGCCTCCTGCTGAATAGGGAGGTGGCAGCCAGAGGTTCTCTTGCCTACGTCCAGCGACACTGAAACTCAGACAACAGAACAGAGTGGCGCAGGGGAGGCTGGCTGTGAAAGGGAGCTGTTGTTCCCGCTTCTAACCCAGAGGGGGAAGGTAGGAGAACTGGGCAGGCCGCGGTCGAGGCTGCACTTGGAGCACTGCCCTCCCAGCCTCCCCACGAGCCCGTGTGACCACGGCACACACGACTTGCCGCCCGCTGGGAGACCCGAGGCCCCGCTCCAGCCCGGCCTGTGAACAGCGCCGTCCCCGGACGACAGTGGCGTCTCTGCTCAGCAGCAGTTCTCGAAGGAGTGACTTGCTCTTTCAGCCCACGCTGCCCCCAGGGCCACTGGGGCACCCACTCTGTGCTCATGCCACTGTGACAGCTCAGGGCAAGGGGAAAGTGACAAGTGTCTGTGGACCCAAGGATCTCAGAGCTTCTCATAGAGAGAAGAGTCGAACACTGGGGACAACGGAGTGGAGTCCCAGCGCGAGCACAAACCAGTGTCAGTGCAAATCAGTAGCCTGGGTGCAAAGTGCAAAAAGCCCGGTGGCCAGTGTTTCCGCGTCGCCTGGGGCAGCCCTGGGCTCAGATATTCGGTCCCCATCAGCCACTGAAATGCTCCAGCGCTTCTGATATTTAGAACGCCTGACACCGTCTCTCAGGTTGCCTGTCCCTTCTGGAAACCACATGAAATCATGTTTCAGAGCGTGACTATTCAAATTTGGAGACTGGGGTCACCAAGGGCAGTAAGCGTGAACTTTTATCTGCGGCGGCCAGAGAGCGCCCCCAGAGGAAGAGGAAAAGGGGTGAGTGTGAACTGAGGACTTGCAAATGATGGGGTCTCTGGACAGCAGGAGTGAGGTGGGCCAGGGGCTGAGGCCTGAAGCCGAGAGCAAGAGCGTGTTCCTGAGGCCACCTAGAGGCAGGGGGTTGTGGCACAGGAGGGGTGGGGGCTGAAGAGCTTGGGGAGCTCCGTGCCAATGGTGATGTGGGCCCTCTGACACCCAGCCTCGGGGCACAGACACGATGTTTTATGCCGGCATTGCCTAGATGGTGTCTGAAAAACATAGCACGTTACCAGATGTTACCAGATGTTCCATGGGCCGTGGAGGGACTGGATCCCATCCTCCCCCTTCTTGTATGGTCTGGACTCCCAAGCCTGGCTTTGGGCTGGTTCCATCGGTGCAAGAGAGGAAGAGGCCAGCGTACGCGTTCCCCGGCACCCTCCTGCACGTGTGTTTGCCAGTGGCCTGTCCCTTAGGGTTTCAGCCGGGCGCTGCCTCTCCAAGCCCATCCCTGACCCGGGCTGTTCTCCTCCCCTCTCCCAAAGCCTCAGGTGGAAGCAGCTTCCCCTGGTGACAGCCCCTGGGTGCTTCATCCTCCCCTTGCTGGTTTTCCTAACGTGTTCACACTTTCCTTACCGTCCCCACAATCACTCCTTGCAACAAGCCATCTGTTTCCTGCCAGGATCCCAGGCAAAGAAATTTGGGGGACATGTTAAAATTTTGCAATGCTTATTGGCATCGTAAGGCTCCAAAAAGTCCTGCAGTCAAGAGACCCTTTCATTTTATTTGGTCCACAAAATCCTTTTTTTATGGAATACCTAATAACCCTTACAGAGTGTGAGAAATGCTGCTGTGAACTAATGGTCATTTAAAGAGGGGTGTGACAGGCACAAAGCAAGGGTTTGAGAAAAGTAATTTGCCAGCCAGGAAGGATGGATTGGGAAGGACAGAAATGGGGACATAGGAAAGGAGCGTAGGTAACAGTCTCAGCATGAAGGCATGATCTCAGTCATGGGAAGGAGGGAACATGTACGTGCTCCACTGGGTCCCATGACCAGTCCCACGGGGCTGGGCAGCTCCTGTCACCTCCAGCAAGAATGGTGCCTCTGCCAGTGGTGAGTTCCATGATTCAAGGCCTGTGTCCTCATTAATTATTTTTATTATAAAATTTTATTTTTTAGAATTTTTAGTAGGAGCACTCAGAAAATACTACCTACTACCCAAAAAGTTGACAAGGCCCAGAAGTAGAATGAAATCTGCCCATCCTATACATGCAACTCTTTCTCCCCAGTGGTTGTACAAGTCAAAAACTGAAGCAGTTTTGGTGAGAAAAACTGCAGATTTTAATAACTGTGGTGACATATTATTAAAGAGGAATTAGGATTCTGAGTAATAAGCCGCCTTTGGCCTCACGTTAATGTAGAGCTGCCCTTTTCTCAAGAAAGTGCAGTTCAACCTCCTAGGTTGAGGGCCTCGATTTGCGAGGTTTTGTGTCAGTAGAACTTGTGCCATATTCCTCAATGAAGCTATTACTCCTTGTTCTCCTGACTACCAACTTTACAGACTGAGATGGCCCTTGTATTTCTTCTTTTCCTTACTTAGACATTGCATCATGACCCAGGAGAGTGTGTGGCCACTTCTGTCTCCCTGCATTCACATTTCTGTTTAATATTTTTATCCTAATTGAACATTTTCACAGCAATCCAGAGATAGAGCCGAGAACCCCAGGCCTCCAAATAGGCCTGTTGTTAAGGTGGTATAATCAATTCTCAATTATGTGCGACAAGGAGAGGAAGCGTTAGCCTTGGTACCAGAGGACTGCAGGACATCTGCTTGGCAGGGCTGGAATCACAGGGGAGATTCCGGGGCCAGGCCGCCCTGCTAGCAGTAAGAGTTCTTGGGGAGGATAGAAACAGGATGGAAGCCCTTTCTGAGTTGTTTGGATCCGACAGCCTTCCCGGAGAAGAGTGCATGGGTTTTAAAGACAGAATAACCATATACCCAGGGGCAGTTACAGGAAAGAGGGGAGGGGACCTGGAACAAGTGGTCACATGAGACGGTACTATGCACTCTGGGTGATGATGGTGTATCAGTGCACTTTCACCAGTTGTAACAAATGCACCACTCTGGTGGGGGGTGTTCATAATGACGGAGGCCACACACGTGTGGACGCGAAGGGCATGTGGGAAATCGCTGCGACCATAATGCTGCTCTAAAAAATAAAGTCCATTTAAGAAATGATAGACTTGGGCTCAATTTTCACTGAGCTAAAGAAAACTCCTGGTATCTGTGGCAACTCTCAGAGAGTTGATAATAATAACAGTGCAGATCTGTCTATTGCTGGGAGTTGGTTATAAATCAATTCTACTTGTATTTCAATAGACCATGGCTCTTCTTTTTTTTTTTTTTGAAACAGGGTCTTGCTCTGTCACCTCAGCTAGAGCATAGTGGTGTCATCATATCTCACGGCAACCTCAAACTCCTGGCCTCAAGCAACTTTCCAGCTCAGCCTCCCAAGTGTGAGCCACTGCACCCAGACTAGAAGTTCTTCTTAACTTCCCAGGCAAAACAGAGGGTAGTTGTCTCCAGTGATCTCAAATGCATAATATAGCCAATGTTAGAGGAGAAAACAAGATGCACATGCCCACTTCAAGAAAAGCCTTCTAGTACTTGAATGTGTTCAACATCCTTCCTTGACATGGAGCCTGTAGTGTGGTCCACTTCATTTTTCTCAGGAAAATAATATGTCAGTTTCTAAATTCCAAATCTTCCTATCCAAGGGGACTGGGTGAAATCAAAACTCTGCTCTTCACAGACCTCTTCTCATTGGGGGCTGGAAGTGCCCTGGGAATGGGGAGCTTCATGAATCAGCTCAGGGGTATGATATTGTTTGTTGTTTGGAATCATCAACTGCCACATGAATAAATTAGTCAAATACATATGGTCATGCACAAACACACACACTCACTTTTTAAAAGAAGGAAGGGTCTGTAAACAGACTTCTAGAGCTCTTCTTGGCTATTACGGACCATAGACTGTATTGACCAGGTACAGGCAGCAAAGGAAAGTAGAGATTTAGTCCCCCACTAAAAAGTAATCTTCCTTACAGACCTCCAGAGAATGACGCTGAGATGACACCCTTTAGACGGTTGTTTAGAACCTGGGATGACATGAGGGGGACATGGGCTAGACAGCCTCCCATCAACTCTACCAGTCTTAAGAAGTCATGAGACTTCCCCATCCCATCCCCACCGCCCCCTCATCTGTAGAACCAGCAAGAAGAAAGCAAGCCCTTGAGTTATGGAGAAATGGTCCCAAGGAAACTGGAGTCAGCAACAAAATAACTGCTGGAACAGAGGACCAGGTGGCCTGTATGCTTTTACATCAAAAGTCAACACATCTGGAAGCTCATTCATCTTCAGGGGAAAACCTAAATTATAGATACGGACGGTGAGGCTCACAGGCTAGAAAGATTGCTAAAAGTTGAAGGCTGAACAAGTATCCCAGCCAGAAAGAAAAGACAGGTGCTCTAAGGCTGGGCCCCAGAGCCAAAACACCCACTCAAGTCAAGGCATTGGAAAACAGCACAGTTCAGCCGGTTGCTTTGCATCATGTGGGCACAACAAGCCAATGGATTCACCATTTGTTTTCAACCAGGTAAAGAAGCATCTAAGTCTGCTAAGCTCACAGCAAGGGCTTCCAGCAACTGACAGCCTGTCTCCCAACCTGAGTTTCCCCATTCCTTTCCAGGGGCCAAATTGTAATTCAGCCAGGGGGTTGGCTGCTTGGAAGTCAAGATTCCGAAAACCAAGGGATCCAGACTATTTGCGGGAAGAAGTGGCTTTTGTTTTCCTGAGTTGTTGCAATCCTGGAGCGGTCAGGGGAGAGCGTGTATCTCCCTGGCTCGGCTGGGTGCCCGGCTGAGTAACAACAAGGTTGGAAGCTACTGCTGGTTTAGGGGGGTGTGCGGAAAATACCTCACTGTTTCCTTTTATGAAGCCCAAAGTACCCCAAATACCTCATTAGCAGGAAAGGTGGGCTAAGCATTCTGAGTGTCTCCCTGGCTGGCCCCCGTCTTGGAAGGGGAAAGTATGCGTAGGACCTGATGTCCAGCTGGCCCCAAACGCCCCTGGGCAGGTTTCAGAGGGCAGCAGTGACGAGGCCTCTGCAGCTCTGTTGGGCTGATGAGGAGGGACCCGAGCAGGGGCCTCATTCTACCCCATCAGGAACCAAAGTTCCCAGGGAAGGAGGGAGAGGCCAGAGGTGCCGGGCTTGTCCTCTGCTCTGCCTGCTCTGTGGTCTGTTTCGTCACCGAGGGGCTCTGCAGCCCAGCACTGAGGCCTGCCCGGGCGGCAGGCCACGCCCGCAGGGAGAGTCTACCTGGACTAAGTCAAGAGCTTATAAGAGCTGTTCTGTCTGTTTTCAAGAGAAAAGCAAGCACGTGACAGAAAACAGGAGAATATGTCTCATAAACAGGATCAGAGGAAGGGCAAGAGGAGAGAGAATGGTGATTAGCTGCCCATGCCTTGCCAATTATTAGAGGCTCTGTTTATGTTTTCAACAAGTGATTTTCCATTCCCGCCGGAGTGGCCTGCGAGGGTCACCGAGATGATCCCTCAGGCACCAGGAAAAACACAGACCCAAATAGAGGCAGTGTCTGCCCGTGGGCCAGCCAGTGCCGGAGCATCACTGATTCCGTTACGATGTGGGGTTTTCCTCCCTTGGGTATTTTAAAACATGCTTGTTACTCCTTTCAGTGCTGAGCACAAGGACTTGGATGATGTCTGACAGGCCAACGTCTGTTTAAAATGGAACAATCTGGGTGCTTCTCCCCTCCCCACCCCCATCTGCTGGGACAGTGTCCTTGCCTGAAGCTACTACCCTTCAAGACACTTGCCTGGTTGCCAGCAACACGAGAAGATTGTCTCTTCCTTAAGGAAGCCTGCCTTGGCTTCCCAGACAGGCCCCCTCAACATAGCACACATTTTCTTCATAGTGTGTAATACAACTGCAATCAGCCAATGCATTAAGTTGTGTGTTTATCCATTTGACGTTTGCCTCGCCACTTATTTTAGGCTTTTTGAGGAGGAGGCTCTGCCAATCCAGTTTATCTCCAGCTACAATAACAGAGCCTGGTACACAGTAGGTGCCCCATATTTGCTTGTTGGACAAATGACTGAACAAATAAATGGCATTATCTCCTAAGAAGACACTGTTACCTGGAAAAAAAGAATGCAGGCCATAGCCCATGGCTATTAGTTCAGCCCAAAGTTGTCTGCTGATGCTGAACAGCACAGAAAGAGCAAAGGCATAGGAATCCTACAGACCAGGGTTCAAATCCCAGTTCTGCCATTTACCAACTGTGTGATGTTGGGAGAGTTTTCACATCTCAGTCCCTCAGTTTTCTTATCTGTAAAGTGGGAGAGTAATAGCACCCTCTCCAATGACGTACTAGTTATAAGGTGCTTGGCACAGTATCTGGCACACGGCAGGTGGCAAATACACAGCAGGTTCCTTGGAAGGTCCAGAAGGGGAGATAAATTGGACACTGGCAACAATGGCAGAGGGTTTTAGCGAGAGAGAAGGCCCTTCTGGCTTAGCACGCGCGGGCCCTGCATGAACGAGACCCAGCAGTGAGAGGACTGTGGCGAGAGCCCCCACCTCCCCAGCCCAGCTAGAGGGGACACCCCCTTTAAAGAGCTGAGACTGCAGCGATGTCTTTAAACATATGCACGGCAGGGATATAGAGCAGGGGATGCTCATTCAAAGAAGTCTGCAACATCCCAGAAGCAAACCCAGAAAGACAACGGTTAGTCTCCACATCCAAAGTGCAGAGCTTGGCCTGGCCCCTACCTCCGGGGCCCCTCGGCTCTCCTCCTCCTCATCCTGGCTCTGGCTGGGCAGTCCCATCTCCAGGCTCGGGAGAGACAGGGCGGGGCGGTGGCGCAGACAGACAGGGGAGGTAGGGAGAGCAGGGAAGCCCCGGGCAAACAGCAGGGGGCCCAGTGGCCAAGCAAAGGCACGAGAGCTGGGAGAAGTGTGCGGAGAGGACAGAGGGACAGGTCTGAGGCTGGGAGTGACGAGGGCTGGGCGTGTGACCACGCATCCGCCCTTTGAACATGCATATTCCCCGTCCTGTCCTTAAAATAGGGCCGGGAGCCTCTGAGACAGTGAGAAAGCCTCCCCACTCGTTCACCCACTCACTCCTCCGCTCCCCTAGCAGACATTTATCAAGTCTTCGCTGTGTGCAGACAAGGTTCTGGGGACAGAATGGTAGGCAAAGCAGACAGTCTGCGGCCTCCAGAGTCTGGGGCAGGGCCCAGGGTGGGGGCTCCATAGACAGTAACAGCCACTAGAACCCCCAAGGAGCAAGTGCTAAGAAGGGAAGGGAGAAAGAACTGCCAAAGGGCATGTGTTGGGGAGTCCAACCCCACTGTCCCCTTCCCCCTTTCTTATGTGACTTCAGTGTCCTGAATGGGGAAGGGAGCCCTCTTCCTCCCTGAGGAAGGAAAAAGAGCAAGAAACCAATTACCTGTGTCTGGACGCTGGTGATGTCTGGGCCTGAGACCCAGAACTGCTGGGCCGGGCTTGAGTGACAGGGGCATCGCAGGCTACGGCCCAGGGGCCTCGCGATCCCCAATGGGTCCCAGCCTCCCTTCCTGTCCTGTCCCACGGAGTCCTCACGAAGGGCCGGGGACCAGTGTCACATACTCCACCTTACAGTGTTGGAAACTGAGACCAGACAGGGTAAGAGCCTGGCGGAGGTTTCATAATTGCTGGGACAGGGAGGTGGAACCTGACTCGGGAGCCCAGTGGCCACATGGCCCGGGCGGGCACGTGGCCTCCCTACCCGGCTTCCTGGGGCCCTGGCCAGCCTGCCCGCCCCCCCTCCAGCCACGGCCCTGTCCTGGGGGAGCCCGTGAGCAGAGGCCCCGGGACCCTGAGGGGCAGGCACGGGGGAGGCCCCAAGCATGGACCCGAACGCTGAGCACGCCTGGCCAGGGGCAGGACTCTCCGGCCCCGCCTCCCTTTTGGCAGCAACAAGTGTGAGGTTCCCCTCCCCCGCCCATCCATAGTAGCAGGGCGCAGCGAGCAGCTGGCAAACACAGACCCAAACACCTGTGTGCCAGATATCACAGCTGCATGTGTGAAACGCGATCCGTCTGCAGCGCCTGTCACATGCCGCGTCCAGTTGTTGTACTCGGGGCACGTTGGAAGAGGATCCATCGAAGAGAACTTTCCGTGGCAGAATTTCAGAGCGCAGGCACCCACCCGTCCCCTTCCTCTCACCCCCAGCATTTTATTCGCTTCTCCTTTTTGGCACTCAGCATTTCCTCCAGCGCGGAGTTTGCCTTTCACTAACTCCGAGCAGTGACAGTGCTGGGAGCCGGCGCCTCTGCGTAGCGACGCTCGCTGCACAGCAGTAATGAGGCTGCTTAGCGAGCTCCGAGGGCTCTTCATCTTCAAAACAGCGGTTTAACTACTTGCTCCAGGGGCTGCACATCTGGCTGAAACGTTTGTGGATCCCGGGCAGGTGGGTTACCTCCAAAGCTGGGGAGCTGGGGGACCCCAAGAGGCATGTTGTGGTTCCGGGTCAGCACCTCCTGCCTGGCGGGGTCTTCTCAGCCCCCTGGCTGCGATGTGGCCTATTCCGCAGTCCCAGGCTCTCCACAGGCTTTGCAGAGACGTGTTCATTTTCTGCCAGAGTCACTGCCAGGGCTCTGGTTGATGTTAACAATCAGCCCGCATATGGAAAAGGGAAAAGATAGGACACGTTACAGGTGCTCGAGTGGGTGCAAGGAAGAGACAAGAAGAAAAGAACCAATTGTTTCTGGATATTCACTCACAGAATGTCCTTCCCCAGAAGGTGGCTTTGCAGGAGGAAAATAGGTTTTCACCTCCAACCAGCTAGGTGGCATTTGCCCTGATGGAGCAAAAAAGAGAAAATAAAATCCCTAATGGCGGCACATACGTCACGTGTGCTCACCCACTCTGCATGCCACAAGCTCTGTGAGCGTTCAAACTTCTTGGGGGATCGGCCCAGCCAGGAAATGAGAGATTGTCATTGCACATGACGGACACCCGTCTTATCAAACTTATCCATGCTTCACACGGATGGTCTTGTTTACTCAATCGATCCTCACTATAACCTTATTCAGTAGTTTCTGTTATTATCCCCAATTGATAGATGAAAAAACCAAGGTTCAGGAAATTAAGTAATTTGCAAAGGGTCATCCAAGTAGTAAGTTGGCAAAGCAATATCTGAGACCACAATGAGATCTGGGCCTCAAAGTGAAAGAATGAGCTAGAACTCTGGTTGGTTCTCCACGTCATCCTAAAATCCAGGCCTGAGTGGGGTAGGGGGGTCAAGAGTAGGTAGACCCTCCACCTTTGGCGTGCTTAAAGGAGAAACTTCAGATTCACATTTTCCAAAGTGCTTCTCACTTCTCTCTCCTCAACTATTTATGAGAATAAAACAAAGGAAAATTCTAACTCCAGAATGTGCATTAAAAATTAGGTTTTGCTTTTGTCACGTTGCAAAATTATGCGGAGGCTGTATCTGTTTACCCCATCATTTCCCCTTCCTGAACGTCATCTCCATCGTCAGCCCTGTCACCACCGAAGGTGGCACTTTCTTGGTCCTGTACAGAATGCAATTTTCACTTGCCCCTGGAAAATCAATATGGAAAGGCTCTAATTCCTCAGATTTTGATTTTTCAATAAAAAAGTGAAAATGAAACTCTGCGGGATTACAGCCAAAATGATGCCCCTGAGCCAGCCACAGTCTGGAGGGAGACTCACCAAGAGTTTCGGGGGAAAACACCAACTTTTGACATTGTTCTCCTCAGACGACATGTCAGATAGGGGAGGCAGCAAAGGGGGCTGGCACGTCTGACTGGGACTCAGAGGTGCTGCTGCCCAGGGAGGGGTCTCGCTCCAAAGAGACTCAGCGCAAACCTCAACCTGTCCTGGGGCACTACTGAAACCACCCTTTATAACATTAATAAAGGGCCACAAGGTGGGAACTGTGGGAGGGGCCTGCACGCTGCAAAGGTGTAGGCATAGTTAACGTGTATATATAACCAGCCATTGTCCCCTAGCTTGCTCTCCTATAATATCAATAGCTGACTACTCAGGAGTCATGTAGCTGATAGTCATAAAGATTCTTAACTTTCTTAATTACTCCCATAGATAACATTGACCTTGTAAAACCTACAGCTAACTTTTGAGATATCTTCCAGGCCCTGCATTCCGGTGGACCGGCTGACCCGCCCAGACCAGAGGCTCATACCAAGGAACTAACTCGACTGGTCTTGTGACCCCACCCAGCAACTGACTCAGCACAAGAAGACAATTTCTACACCCTATGATTCCACCCCAAACCCAGCTGATCAGCAGACCAATTGCCTAGCCCTTTTCCCACCAAACTATCTTTAAAACCCCTTTTTCCCAAATTCTCAGGGAGATGGATTCAAGAACTTGCTCCCATCTCCTCACATGGTGCCTCCGATGTTAAACCCTTTCTCTGCCATAACCTCTGCTGTCCCCGTGTACTGGCTTCCTCCTGACAGCAGGCAAGGAACCTTGCAAGCCTGTAACACCGCAGACGGGCAGTGTAGTCACAGGGAAAAGCTTTGGAATCAAGCCATCCTATAATAGCTACTTTCCACTTAGCAGCTCTGATCATTTTATTTTCTCAACCCAGGAGGAAGGAGAGAAGTTAAAGTTGTCGATTGAGTTCTCAGAGTCGATATGAGGAGTAAATGAAACAATCTGTGTGCGGGACGCCCAGCTCAGAGTAGACTTTCGATAGGGCTAGCTTCCTTCCTGCCTGCCCCGCCCTCTTTCCCTGTAATTCAGGCTGAACAGCTGCCACCCTTCAGTACACAGTGTTGTCAGAGGAGGGCCACAGCGGACTATTCCGTTGCCTTCCCTGGGACCTCCTAATCCACCCACGATGGTGGCAGACAATGAAAATGTCACTGCCAAGCTCCAGACTTGGCGACTAGAAACCTTCCAACACAGAGCCACTGAGGGTCCTCCACGCCTCCTTCCGTGGCTGCTTTGACCCTGGACGGAGAGAAAGAAGAACGGCCCCCGGCGCGAGACCTCTTGCTGCACTCGTGCAGGGCTCCCTCGCTGTGGCCGCCACTGCTGCAGCTGCTGCCACCACTGTCCCATGCCCGGTGACGCTCGGCTGACCCAAGAGCAGGGCCTGCCATGAGAAGTGTGAGTCCCAGGACTCCGGCCCGCTGACACATGATCCTGGGCGGGCCACGCAGCTTCTGAGTCGGCGTCCTCAGCTGTCGAACAGGTTAATAATAGTGAGGCGCTTTGACCCGGTGCAGCCGGGTCTAGCCAGGAGAAGCCACCCTAACGAGTTCAACGGCAGGACAGAAAGAGAGGAAATTCAAAAAGCAAAATCACATAGCATTGAAGTTTTTTTATTTCAAGCCTGTGCTCCTCCTGTGCCCCAAAACAAAGGAAAGGAGATATTTAAGGCCACTTAATAAGTGCAAGCACTTAAGCCTGCTTGTACAACCTTACCTAATAGCAAGAAGATGGAAACAGCCTCAGTATCTATCAGTGGAAAACTGACTAGGTTTACATACAATGGAAAACCATTATTCCATTAAAGGCTATTAAAAATATGTTACAGAAAAAAATGTGTTAAATATTTATATATTTTGACACAGAAAGATGCCCCCAAAATATAATATTGGGTGAAGAAAGCAGTATATAAATGTTCAATATGACCCTATTTAGGTCATATTTAAGAATCCACACGTCTGTGCTGCACATATGCATTGCGAGGTCTCCTGACAGATGTCCCCAAAGTGAATCTGTGGCTCCTTCAGGGGGTGAGATCTTGAGTGATCATTTTTCTTTCTTCCTTGTTCTCTTCTGTGTTACTTGATTTTTCCTTTTCCTACAAAAAGCACTTACTTAAAAAAGTAAAGGCACTGTAAAAAACCTATATATCTCTATAAGAAATAAATCTCATCTTTTTACCTTGGTAAAAATTCATGATTAAATATAGTGAGAAGGGCATTAATCATCTTCCTGATCTTCCAAGATATACCACGATTAATAGAGAATAAGCCTCTCTGACTTCCTAACATCACACAAAACCCTGGGGAGGAGGGACAGAAGGTAAGGTGCCATAAAAGTATCTCCCTTGACGCCAACAAATCCTCTTTATCAACCCTCGCGCAAAGAAAACAAGCACATATCTCCAGAAGTCTGTTTTTACAAAGCCATGTCCTCCCCTTTTTTCTTTAATACTTTTCATTCAAACTTGCATTGAGCGGGTGGGATCCCTAAGACTTTCTGTCGGGAAGTCACCACCTCCTCTGCTGCCCGTGCTTTGTTTCAGGCCCATTACCCAAAATAGTCACAGAGACCAAGGTCGTGGTGGGGGAAGGTGGCCAGCTACCCACCCAGGGGCTTCTTGTCCATGAAGTGGGTGGGCACTGACCACAGAGCACCTGAAGCCTCTCACAGTGAAGTGCATTTGCAACAGCGATCCCTGTCCCATGCACAAGTCTCAAGACATGTTGTCATCATTCATTCACTCCATATTCATGCATTCATTTACAGAGTGCCCACTGCACGTCAGGATGGTGCTAGGCGCTGGGTCTACAGCGGTGAACAAAATACAATCTCTGGCCAGGCGCAGGGGTGCAGGACTCATGCCTATTATCCTAGCACTCTGGGAGGCTGAGGTGGGGGGATCACTTAAGCTCAGGAATTCGAGACCAGCCTGAGCAAGAGTGAGACCCCATCTCTACTAAAAATGGAAGAATTAGCTGGGTGTTACGGCTTGCACCTGTAGTCCCAGCTACTCGGGAAGCTGAGGCAGGAGGAGCACTTGAGCCCAGGAGTTTGAGATTACAGGGAACTATTATGACACCACAGCACTCGAGCCCAGGTGACAAAGCAAGATCCTGTCTCAAAAAAAAAAAAAGAAAAAGAATACAATCTCTGCCTTCATGGAGCATATATTCTAGTGGGAGAAGTTGGACAATCGAATACACACAGCACACGTTTCAGGAGGTAATAGTGCTGAACAGAAGGACAAGATGGGGTAAGGAGACAGAAGGACAGGGTGGCTGGTGCTAGACAGGGTTGTCAGGAAAGTCCCCTTGCATAAGATGACCTCCGAAACAGAGGCCTGAGAGGGGTGAGGGAATGAGCCATGGAGACACCTGGGAAAGAACATTCTGGGCAGGGGAGCAATACGTGCACAGGCCCGCTGGGGAGTTTACTCCACGTGTTCCAGGAGCTACAAGTGGGCGGGGCTGAAATGGAGCAGCAGGAAGGGTGGGTGAGAAGGAGGTGGGCTGGGGTGGAGAGGCCGGGTCCTGCGGGGCTTGTGGGCTATGTAAGGACTTGGGTTTGCCTTCTGAGTGGTGGGGGAAACACTAGGAGAGTTTTAAGCAGTTACATGATCTAACATCTTGGAGACTCAATTTTTTTTCTAGAAATAGTGGAGGAAAAAATGATACCAAATAAATAAAAATTAAAGGACATAATTTTTTAAAAGAAAGAGATACCAGCCTGGGCAACATGAGACCCCATCTTTACAAAAAAAAATTCTTTTAATAATTTTAAGAAAATGAGAGAGAAAAACATACATGTATGCTGTCCAAAAGGACTACGAACACTGCTGTGGGTCTCCCTCTTTGCATAACAGTAATTCTAACCTTGTGTGAATCCCGTACCTTTCCCTAAAAAGCATCATCAACAGTACTCAGCCAATGTTCCAGGAAAGCAGAACTTGCCACAAGACAACAGGAGCTTTGAGCAAAGCAGTGAAGTCCCTGTGAGCAAGGGGGAACTTGTCCCTCCTTCTTTGCCAGAATTGAGGGCATTTCCCTCTCCTTTCTCTGTATCCACTTTAAAGACAAAACTGAGTCTGGGGTGGACCCCTGGCTTGTGCAAGGGATAGCGAGCTTCAGCTTGCTTTGTGTAAGTCCCAAACTACCAGTCCTGCCATGTTTTATTTTTAGCAATAAAATTAACAATAGCTAATGTTTATTAGGTGTCTACCACATGCTTTACAAATGTTTGCAAACATTACCAATTTAATCGTTGCAGGAACACTTAGACGCTATTATCACCCTCATTTTACTGTGCAGGAAGTTGAGATCCAGGAAAGTGAAAAATCTGGTACCCACTTTCCTAGGTGGTTAGTAGCAAAGCTGGAATTTAAATCCATTTCTGCCTGACTGGAAATCTGTGCTCTTAGCCAGTTAAGCTACACCGCCCCTAATATAGCACTGTCCACTAATCAATGTGCAGTGCTGAATTCCAACAGGGATATACAAGCGTAAATCCTGGTTGCTTGAGTTTAAAGGCTAGTTGGAAGCCAAAAGCAACATGGAGAAGGAAAAGGGGAGAGTGAAGTGCTAAAGTCGTAGCCGGGACTGTAAACACAGGAGCAGCCAGACCCCTGAAGGAAGTGGAACAAGGGCCAAGGCATCAGGGGTCATTTATTGTGACTTATGTCAGAGCCTCGGAGCAGCACGCATGCCATGTACCCACACATGTGTGCGTGTACACTCGACATGGGCCAGCTAGGACCAAGACCTTCTTCCATTAGAACAGAAAGTATTAATGTATTTGGACACCTCACAGCAGCTGAGTTCCCAGCTCCAGGAAGTCTGCAGCTTGGTACGGTGAGCCCGAAATGCTTCCAGCAGCTGCCACCTGCTGAGCACTCACTCTGACCCAGGCACTGTGGGAGGCGCTCGCTATACGTTAGTGTGTCTGGTCCTCGCTACCCTGGGATCCAGTTTCTCCATTGTACAGATGAGTCAAGGAACTTGCCCAAGGCCTTATCACGGCTTAGAGATGTCAGCGGTATGGCCCTATCCAGGTTGACACAAAAGCCAGAGTCTTAATCTGATGTGTACTTGAGAATTTCCAGGCATTCATAGTACACTCAGGGTGATATAAGCAGTGTGTGTGTGTGTGTGCGTGTGTGTGCAGGCTGAGCCCCCACCCCTCCTCTGGCGGTGCACACAGAGAAGAGGGGTTTGGGGTTATTACCCCATCTGAAGTTCTGCCACTGTTTATAGAACCACCTTGCAAAGTCACTCTCAGAGCAAAGGTTTTGCACAGAGCAGCCCACGCCCTCGGGCCAGGCCGGCGTGGCCGAGGCTGGGTTTCCGGGCATAGGCGCCAGGCCACGCAGGCAGCAGCTATCCCCAGGACTTCCACGGAGCGCCTTCCCTGCCTCCCTGCCCCTCTTTACTCATCTGGGCTCCCCGCACTATGCATGGGGCCGCCTGCTGCTGGCCACGCTCGGCTCGTGTCACCCTGAGGACCGTCAGTATTGGCAGAAGGGCTCAGCTCCCCAGGCTCATGTTCCGGGATCTCATCCCACCACTGGGGGCTCACGGGAGAAGGTTGGTGATGGTGAAGCCACCAAGATCCGGGGACACTCTAGGAGATCCAGGCTTCGCAAGGAAAAAGATTTGAAAGCCCTTCCCTTTCTACAGTTCCTTTCTGACCTGAAGGATCAGACTTTTTTTTTTAAGAGACAGGGTCTGTCATGCTGGCTGGAGTGCAGTGGCACAGTCATCCATCATATCTCACCGTAACCTTCAACTCCAGGGCTCAAGTGATCTTCCTGCTTCAGCCTTCTGAGTAGCTGGGACTATAGACAGCACCACACCTGGCTACTTTTTGTTTTTTTATTTTTTATAGAGAGAGGGTCTCACTATGTTGCCCAGGCTGGTCTCAAACTCCTAGGCTCACGAGATCCTCCCACCTCGGCCTCTCAAAGTGCTGGGATTCTAGGCATGAGCCACCACACCCAGCTGACGATGGCTACTTAACTTCCAGCCTTGGAAACACATCCAGCAATCATTTATTGAGCACCTATAAGTCCTATTTCTTGTTGTCATTGTTAAAATAAAAGAAAGAGAGATGATATTTGTTGCACTTTAATAAATGTAAAAGGCTTTATCTATTCACATTAGTATGTGACCTTGTTTGCTATAAGCGGGTATCTGAAAATCTTAATTTATTTGGGTCAACTTAAATCAAGCTGATCTGAAAGTTTTAAAAGTTTTCTGTGTAGTTATAGAAGCACACACACAAATATGATCCCTTTACATAAAAGGGAATCCATACATGGACATCGTATATATGCATCGAGAGGTGCCTGAAAGATGTTCACCAAAATGTCACGTGTGGTTTTCTTCAGAGGACAAGATCTTGAGTGATTACTTTTTCTTTTACCCTTGTTCTCTCCTATGTAGTTTGGAAAAAGCTGGAAGAGAATGATAAACAGCACACATCCCCGTTCTCAAGGAGCTGCCATCTAAAGACAGTGTCTGCATGGAGCCCCGCACCTCCAAAATGCCACCGATGACTGCCTTCAACACTCTTGCACCAGGGCCCTCCTACTGCGCAGAAAAGAGTCAATCTGAGTGCCTCGTAGAACTCAAAAAAAAAAGACTTCTTTGAAGGCTTGTGTTAGTCCTTAGAAGTCAGGCAAGTTTTGTGTTATACTCCACAATATGTTGTTTAAGCATAAAAGCGTTTTTGGTTATTTATCATCAAGCAGGATGAATGCTCCAGAAAAACATTCTGGGTTTATCCTGTGCCTTTCCATGTGCCCAGTGTGGACCATCAGAACTTCTAGGACTGGGACCTCTCTGAGCAGCAAGGAGGTAACGGTGGGCCCAAATCAGATTGGAGAAGCCCCGTGGCAAGGGAGGCAAGGCTCTTGGGATCTGGAAGTGCTACACAGGCAGGCTGGACATGGGCTTTCTTAAAAAGGTCTCCAAATTCTTCAACTAGAGTTGCTCGGGAAACAACTCGCAAGCTCTAGAAGAAATGTGCTGAGTTAATAATTCCCTTCCAATCCTTGATTAGAGCCTATAGGTAACTCAAGAGTGCCTTTGGCCCCTTGGACTAAGGATTGGTGCTTCTTGGCTTTTGTTCTATGTTCCACCTTTTCAGTACCTGCAAAGCCTGTTTGACCAGTCATCTGACCCTAGTCTTTAAGCACTGCTGCACCAGAGGAGCCACCTTCAGACTGACAGCTGACACCCTGACAATGGCCAAGAGGCAGCGCAGGCCCGCTCTGACCTCAGCCTTTGTCAAACCGTGGCCAGTGCATAGCACTGCACTTTACAGTGTGCAACTTCAGCAGTGGTCAACTATACTCTTTTCAGGTGATGCTTGTCTCACTTTAGGAGTTAGCTCGCCCTTAATACAGGTAGAAAAGTCTATTGGGTGCCTACACAAATATTCCAGTCTCCTCTCTAGTTCTCTTCTTATATCTAACAACATGATGTAACTGTTCAGATTGAAAAAGACAGGCTTTGGCCCAGTTAGACAGAGGAATGACTCAGGCAAGTTACCGTGGACTTTGGCACAAGCAGTCATTTCACTGGAGCTTTGGATGTTGCTGGGCACCTCAGGACGAGCAAACTTCCCTTATAGCTGCTGGGTTAGGTTTCCATGAAGGCCATTAAACCATATGTGGTCGATTTTTATCTGTTAATTAAATAAATAAATAAAATTTAAAATAAATAAAACATACACGGGGACATCCAGTGCTGTTCCTTATGCTTTTCTTCTGTCTGGCATGCCGTCAAGGCCTGCTATACAGCCTAAAGTCACATGACCTTCTGGGGTGCTGGACTGTTTCGCAGCCAATACGAATGGGCTCTGGCAGCAAGCGAGAGAGCAGAGATGCAGCAGAAATGGTGCCATCAACTCGCTCTTTTTCATTAAGACGGTGATAATAGAAGGATGGAAGTAACACATTGTCACAAGCACAGAACTGTTGCTCCTCACACACTTGAAATAGTATTGATATCTGAAACCACCTGGCCTGAGATGAAAAAAAAGAAAGAAACAGAAAAAGTTTTCTTTAAACTAGATTTTTTGAGGCTGAAAATGTGCTGTTTTCCAAAAGACACCAATAAGGCACTAAGTGACTTTGGCTCAGGTTTTCTGGAAGAATCTTTCTTTGGTTCAGAATGTGTTTGGCTACAAGTAACAGAAAACACTGCTCTAGTGGCTGCAGGAAATGGGGCTGGCTTCTGTCAAGTGACAGGAAGTGTGGAGGCTGCACTCAGGGCAGGTGCAGTTACTCAGGTTCTCTCCATCTTTCTACCCCGTTCTTAACGTGGTCAGGCTTTGACACTTAGTTACTGTACCTAACCTGTACATTTTGACATCTGCATTCCAGGGGGAAGAGGAAATGGTAAAAAGAGAGTTAGCTCTTGTGGAAACCTTGCCTTTCACTTAAAAATTATACGTTCTCCAAGAACCTCTTCCCACATCTCAGGACCAGAACTGTGCTAAGTGGACCCCATCAGCCGTAGAAGGCTGAGTAAAGGAGTACTCGTGGCTGTATTGCCATCTCAAACAAAACTGGGGCTCGTCTAAGTAAGGAAGCCTGAGGTGAAACAGATGTTGGGTGAACAGTTAGCAGTATCTGTCACAGTGGCCAGGACCTGGCAAGTTGGTCCTGGCCTCAAGCGATCCTCCCGCCTCAGCTTCCCAAAGTGCTAGGATTACAGGCGTGAGCCGCCAGGCCTGGTGAATCTTGGTACCTGTATAAAAGTCAGGGTCCATCCCACCAAACACAATTCGAGTGGTTTTCCACTGGGTTCGCAGCCAACTGGTGGCTACAGCAACAGCATCTGAACAAGTACACCCAAGTGCCAAGGTCTATGATGCCTGTGGCCTTGAATGTGGAGAAAGAATGAGATTACAGCTGTATCCTCTTATTTCATCCCAATGGTGCTTAATGAAATCATTAGCATGCATTACCAATAAGGTGGCTCATTCACATGGCTCATGTTTGAATACATAGCTTTCGTTTACAGCTAAGCAGGGAAAGAGAGTCCTTTATTGTTTACTTTTCTTTTTTCCCATGCTGAATGTTACACAAGGCTACTCAAATTCCCTTTTTCCAATGATTTAAACAATTGACTGTACCTTTCAGCACTTCCTCTCAGCTCTCAATCTTTTGAAAAATTTGTATTCTCCTGACCTGCCTGAAGAACTATCTAGAATTGTGCCCAGCACTACTTGTCATCCTCCTATTTGTTCAGGACCAGGTAGCTCAGTAGACTTCTAAATAATGTCAATAGGCTAGGGTTTAAGGGCCAATATTTACATATTTCAAAGTCAGTACTGGCATCTACAAACCCTGTTTTACAGATTATTCAAAGCTCATGATTTGCTTATAGCTGATGGTATTATTTTAAATTTATGGAAGATTGCACAGTACGATTTATAAATCCCACTTCTGGGATTTATAAGTGCTGAGCTACTTCTAAAATAATAGCTTTACACAATCACTGTATTTGGTTTATACTTGGTTTATGACCTACAGATCTTATAAAAATGCTCCTCTACAGAACCAGCCATTTTTCTATCTGGACACTGGGCTATTATGATTTTTTATTCTAAGTACACAAAATCCACAGGTAAGAGAAAACATGTCTATTAAAAGAGGGGAAGGTGAAGGTTGAATTCCTTCTGCCAAAACTAAGTAAACCAGGCAGTTAAGAACACCTAACAGGAGGCAAATGGTCGTGTTGCATAAACATTCATCCCACGCTGTGTCCTGTGTCGGGTGGCTCATGCCTGTAATGCTAACACTCTGGGAGGCCAAGGTGGGAGAATTGCTTGAGCTCAGGAGTTCGAGGTTGCAGTGAGCTATGATGACGCCAGGGCACTCTAGCCAGTGCCACAGAGACTCTGTCTCAAGAAAACAAAAATTTGCCCTCAATAGTTGTTACTACTTTTCTTCATTACACAAGAAAATGATTCACTCATTCTTAGGGAAGAACAATCTTTTCCTAAGTAAATGAAAATATCTTCTCAACTATAAGAGAATGGCATGTTTGAATGACTGGCTCCTCCCTGCCCTTGGGCAAAGGGGAACCAGCGGGAAGTGGTGAAAGCAGGTTTTGAGTCCAGGGAGTCTTGTTCCAGAACTCATCTCCCTGGCCACTATGCTGTGGAGAAGAAGGAAGGGTTGATTGAGCTGGGCTGCCCAGAGCACCCGAGCTGGGACAGCGGGCAGTGGATCTCACCCACAAACATGTGGAATTGAGGGAGAAATAGAAAAATAACAACAACACAAAAGTTGTGCAGAAAGGCCAATCAGTGAAATCATTTTCTCATGTGTGAGCAACAGAGCTATAAAAAGAACTTCAAGCAGCTTTTCAGTCAAACCTTTGCAATATATCCACCCAAGAAACAGTCTCTAAATTAAACTCTCAACTTTTTGTTTGTTTAGGGCCAGTCTTCGTGTGGAGATGTCCTCATCTCACCCGACTCAGGTGGGGACGGTTCTGCCCCTACCTGCCAGCCGAGTGTGTCTGGACAACCCAGCATACACTCAGGAGTTCAAGAAATCTTTTTTTACAAAAGAAGCTCCCCCACCAGCCTGTATCTCAGAAGTAGCAATCACATAGCCAGCCAAAGTGAAATTAAGAAATTTGCATGTCATTTATTAATATCCTCCTTGTCTGTCAAGCAGCCTTCAAAAACATGTTTTCCTCATTTTGAAAGAAGTGAATTGTAATGAGCTCGTTCACACAAAGGGTCTCAGACCAGTCTGCTTCCCCGCGGGTGTGTGGAGGGTGACCACCCACAAGGGGACATTGACCAACTAGCACATTCCACTCTCTGTCCTGACACCTGGAACATTCTTTCCTACCTATGGTGGCTCGTATCTTGCCTACAAAATGCTGTCCTCCCCAGCAAAAGCTACCTTGGAATCAACATCCTCCAAGCTGCCTGAGCGTTAGTGAATTGTTGATCTGTTAGGTGGGATAAAGATACTGTGGTTCTGGAGGAAAACGTCCTTGTGTTTTGGAGATGCGCAGTGGAGCATTAGGGATGACACATAATGATATTTGTAATTGACTTTAAGATACATTAGTAAACATTTTCAATAGATAAATATGGTAAAATGTTAACAACTGATACATCCAAGAAATGGGTTAGGAAGTGTCCATTATACTTTTCTCTCTATGGTTTTCTACGTCTTAACATTTTCGTAATGACCATAAACCTCAAACTGGACCTTGCCTGAAAACTCCTTGGTCTCCTCATCTGACCGTCTTTCCCCTCTTCTGCCCATGCGCTGCCAGCGTTAACGAGGCCTCTCTGTTTGAGCCCTGAGTCTGTGTGGCCAGAGACCCAGACAGTCACGGCCAGAAAGAGGTGAATGGTCGTGGTAACTAACACGCGTGGAGCTTTCGCTGTGTGCGGGCACTGCGCTAAGTACCTTCTATGAATCACGTCATTTAATCTCTCAACAGCCCCATGAGGTAGCTAACATAGCTATTATCAGCCCCGTTTTGCTGAGGGAAAAACTGAGACCCAGAGGTGTTAATGTGCCCAAGGTCACTCAGCTAGAAAGTGGCACAGCCAGAATTTCACCCTTTACTATGTTAAACCGCCGCAGCCAAGTTGTGATCTCAGATCATTGTGCTTCTGTCCTGAAAGTGTTGGAAGGTGTGGGCCACACTCTACTACCCTACAGGACGTCAGTTATGAAGTACATTCTAGTGGTTCTCTTTCTACATGGGAGAAAGGTCAGCTTCAGTTGTTCCTTCTTCCTTTTTGTATTTATCTCAGGGGCCAAGTCAGTGCTTGCTTCTTTGCAGACGTTTACTGATAGACTTGCTGTACGTCAGCCCCCGAAAGGCAGGGGCAAGGACGGTGCCAGGCTGACAGCAATCCTCGTGGCCTCAGCCCTTGGCTGAAGATTCCTCTGTCCCCATTATTCTAGTGTGAGCAGGTACAGTCCTCTCTCAGCAGGTGATAACTGCCAGGGGAGTGGGGGTGTTCTGAATCTAGTTCTGATACAAACCTTGGTTTCTTCCTGTCTCGCTGAATCACTACCAGAAATGACAATGAAGAACTTGGAACTTGGTGCACATTGGAATGTGTTCCCGAGGAACCTAGTTGAAACCCAGCATCTCTCTCTCTCTCCCTACATACTAATCTACTGGCATGGACGCGATTTTGATGGTCAGAAGCCAGGGAAAAGCCAACATTTTTTATTTGAACTAGTTTATCTAAAGGTATAGCATTCTGAATTCATCTCTGCTCCCTTAGATTAGAAACATCCACTTCAGTATGTGGTTGTACAAAAGTATAGCAAAGATCCAATTTTAGAATAGGAATTGATCAAATTGTTGTGCATAATCGCATAAAAGGTTGTTCATGGTGGGCATATTCTGTTCTTAATTTTCTAAAAATGGGTTTAGATTATACAGTCTCTGAAAATTATTTTCAGTTCTTGGTTAAGATGTTTTTTCACTTATTTTCCAAGTGCTGGCTCACAGTAGAGGGGAAGCAGAGACTGGGGGGCTGTGGAAAGCCAATCATCGCGTTACTCGGATAAGACTCCTTCAAAAAGACCAAATGAGGGTTGCCAACGCCCATCCTGATGGTTCTACAAAAGCCCCTCGAGCAGCATTCTCCACTGAATTCCGAAGGCTGTTCCAGGGAATTCCACAGCTCCCGTCAGACTCTGCAGGCAGCAGGCGACCCCTCCGTGGAAGACAGTATTTGCTCTCGCCACCGTCTGCCGTGGGAGGATGTCTGTCCCGACATCCTGGGAAGTGAGCGCCTGGGAGGTGGGCCGTGCACTAAGGAAGAGAGGCCACTGTCCCTGGACGTGAAGCAGCTCCGTTCTGACTCTGGCCAGGACAGACGTGCTCAAGGGTTCCCTCGGTAAGCTGAGGTAAGATGACCCAGGAACTCGGCCACAGGCAGGAGCTTAGGGAAGAGATTTCTAAGGAGGAAGTCTTCATGGAGGGTTATGGCTACCGACAGGGGCAAAGCACAAGCTGACGGGTCAGAGGCTAATGTAAGCACTTCCAGGGCTTCCCAGGGAGCTGCGCTGCCTGAAACACCTTTCTTCCTTGGCCGCACTGTTGGTCTACAACAGCCCGTGTGACTCACACCCTGGGAAGCCGTGGGAATTGACTGTGTTAGCCTGCGTATCCAGCCATTCTGAGTCCCATGCCTGGTGTCTCATGGACGTACTCGGTAGCCTTCAAGCGGGTTTTTGTTTTCTTTCGTTTTTACCCTGGCCACATCTGTAAGATCGAGTGGTTTTAAAAGCATATTTCTATTGTTTTTTCTTAAGTGCTTCAAATCACTGGTAATCAGAGAAACACAAATTAAAACAACAACAGAAATAGCCTTTTTCTTCTACCAGGCTCACAGAAGTTTCAGAGAATAACAGCCAGTGTTTATATGGGTTGAATTACTCTTTCATCCTACCTTAAGCCCTAAACAATACCAAGAGGGAGAAACAGTTCGAGGTCACCACTGTCTTTTATGTAATAATGTCATCAACATCGATGAAGAAAAACATCAACAGGGTTGTGAGTGCTTTGAAATAGAAAAACATTCCATGTATGTATTTATTCATTAACTCACTCATTCAGAAAATACTTATCGAACACCTAAGAAGCACAAAGAGTAAGGAAGGAAAGTAGAAAGTAGAAATGCATCAAATGCCAAGGATGTGGGGGGCCTGGAGCCAGGCTGTTGGATTAATTATTCTGCGAGTTGGGTAATAATCCCCTTTGTACAGAGGAAGAGAGGGCAAGTCATTTGTCTAAAGTCATCCAGCTAATGAAAAGTTTGCTAGAGGTTCCGTGGGACAGAAGATGCAGAATGTCACCTGCCCTCCGGGAGCTTGCTGTCTGCACAGTGGACTGAACAAGCCCACGTAACCCCAACACGGACACGAGAGCCCCAGTCTCTGAGTGACTCCGGCCAGGCACACTCCAGCGTGTTAAACAACAGGAGATCATTCCGGTGTGGGCAGGGCTCTGCTAAAAAGGCTTTTCAGAGAAACATTCCAACACAAGCTTTTAGGATGGGTCACATTATTAAACAGATGAGGGCAGGGAAGCCAGAGAAGCAGAACGTTCTAGAGGAAGAGATCCGCTTGGGCAAATCATTAAAAAGAAAGGTCCACGGCATACTGGGGGAAAAAACTGCCAGTGAAGAAACAAAGAAACAAACACACCCAAACCAAGATCTTCCCAGCCCTTCAAAAACGCTGCTGGCCCCAAACTGGTTGGCGTACACAGAAATACACACAAGGCACCTGAGACTGGGGCTCGGCCAGCGTCCTGTGAATTCCTCCCTGGGACTTGAACACGTGAGCCCTGGAAAAGAGTTCTGCACTAGAGGTACAGATGGTAGAATTGCCGGCTGTCGAGCTGCAGGGGAAGCCTTGAAGAGCTGAGATTGTGCGAAGTCCAGGGAGGATGAGTGGGATCCTGGCGCTGGCGTCCCAAGTGTGGCCAAGGGAGAGTGTCAAGGCAGAGGCGTGGAAGAGAAAGCAATTATGTAAAACTGGCCTTTTTTCCCTCTCTCTCCTCTTCAGTGCGCAGCATCCTGCCTCTCACCAGCAGCGTTCTCAACAACCGTGCTGAATGAATAGAGGGAAAATGAACCCAAGCCAGGAGCCAACACACTTGTTGCACGTGAGCATGGGACTAATTCTAAAAATGACAAAAGGGAATAAAAGAATCATTAACTCAGGTCCCCCAAGTCCTGTCTAGTTGTGCACGGGAAGAGATCTTTTACCAGAGAAGCCACGGGAACCTGACAAAATGGGTGGGGACTGGGAGTGTCTTCTTATTAATGTGATCAAGACCAACAAGTGCATATTGTGAATCATAAATTCTTTCAGGACTCCACATTTCTCTAAGACCTCAGGATGTCTCCAATTATCTCAAGAAAGGGATGCCATACAATTCTGAAGACTAAATTGATGTTAATTCCTGTTCATCCCATGTGGATGGGAGGTGTGTGCTTACCACACAGCATCTTGAAGGAAGGCATCGTGCAAAGGTGAACGAAAGTCAGGGAATGACAACAGCTACCACTAATTAAGTGCTTAGCATGTTCTGAGCATGGAGCTGAGTGCTTGATCGTCCAGCTAAATGCTGTGCCAAGTGCTTAGAAGATGATTAGGAGAAAGACGCCACCTGTCCCTCCTCACTTCATACACGTTTTCTCATAAAATCCTCATAACGATCCTATCACTTGACCCTATTTCACAGTTGAGGAGTCCAAAGCAATGTGAACTTCGCCAACATCACGCACCTCGTAAGTGACACAGAAAGGATTCAGGCCCAGTAGGTCTGATTCTAGAACCGGTGCCCTTGACCCCCACACTCTAGGGCTTGGGAGCATATTGGAAGCAAAAGCATATTCCAGGCTCAGGCGGCTGTGGGGCAGTCCTGAGAAGACACACGCGTGGGTAGGCCCAGGTGGAATCTGCTCCCAGCACTTTGGACCGTAGCCTATGTTGTGTTCCAGTGCTGTGTTTGCAAAGGCCTCGGTGCCTTGAGCCAAGCAGCAGGAAGCAATTACAGTCTTTGGTCTAGACCTCAAGGCCTCTAAACCTTTCTATCTAATTAAACTTCCATTGGCTCTCATTTCTGCAACCCTTCTTACAGGAATACTCTATTTAAAATAAATAAGTAAAAGAGATGGGAACTGGTGGTGTCAACTGAGAATTTCTCTGAGTTCCACTTCTAGCTCCTATGACTAAATTCACTTGGGAACAGGCAAGGCCTGTCTAGGTATGGTTATGATTTGCATCAACCCTTATGCATGAAGTGGCTCTATTTGCAACAGACAGGATCCAAATTTCCAAATCACTCTAACAACCAACTGTAGTAAAGGTTCACTGAAAAAGGAGAGAGAGAAGTCATGTCACCTTTTGCCTACATTATAATAACTCTGGGGATGGAATCTTCCAGCCTCAAAGCTTTCTTCTCTACCCTGCAGAAGCCACTGAAGACCCCTCTCAGAGGCCCAGCCCACCCGGGCCCCAGCACCCTGTCTGCTGCACTCAGTGGTTGAGCGGAAACCAGCACCGTCACCTTCACTTGGCCTGGCTGTGACTGTGAGCCCCGCTTCTGGCCTCCGAGTCCCTGCCTGGGTATCCATGTGGTGCCCAGCCCTGCTGCCTTCCTTGTGCTGTGAACCCAAGTGAGCTGGTTGCCTGCTACAATCACGCTGCCACGCATAGACCCTTCTCTCACTCCTCTTTGGAAAGCTCCTTCCAAGCCATTGCAAACTTCAGAGTACATAAGAATCACCTCGGGATCTTGTTAAACTACAGGGTCTGACTCAGTAGGGCTGGAAAGAGATGAGAATCAGCCTTTTTTTGGGGGGGGGGAAATCATGAATATAATAGTGTAACCTTCTTCATTTATCTATATATATATATATTTTTTTTTTCGGCATATGATGGGGATACAGATTTTAAGGTTTCAATAAATGCCCTTTTTAACAAACTACCAGGATAGGTTTCGGAAATAGTTAAAGGCTAATCAACGTCAAGGATGATGATCAAAGTAGGTGAGGTAGCCACTGGCCACTACTGTTTTTCTCTGCCCAGAACATGTGCTTTTTCCCATTTTTTGTTTACCCCTAGTAACAAGTCTTTTCTTTCTACCCACAGCAATGGGCACATAGCTTTGTCTGGAACAATCAGAGTCCTGCTCAGGAATATGTGGGTGGTGGTAAGGGTCAGGAGGTGGGGGAAAGTGGGAGCAGGCCCCCTTTTCCCTGGGGTTACTAAACAGGGGTGCCATGGTATTGGGAGTTGCTGGTGGCCACTTTCCTTGGCACACACAGGAAGCCCATTGGAAGTGACAGAGAATGAGTTGAACTTACAGAGAGAAGTGAAAGGGGAGGAGATGCAATGACACAATGACATCATTTGAACTCCTGGATCCAGTCATCATACCTGATTTGAGAATCCTCTAGGCTTCCAGATATGTGAGCCAATAAATTTACTTTTTCACTTATGTTAATTCCTATTATTTACAAATGAAAGATTACTGACTTATACAGTGAATAAGGCACTTTGGAGTTGTGAATACAAGTTATATAGTGATGATGGTTCACAGGATTACTCTAAAAGCAATTCCGAAAGGCCAGTTCCTGAACTGTTTGAGCAATGACAGTTTCATTGGAATAATTACTTAGTCTCTCTCTGCATACCACTAGGAGGAGGATAGCATCCATTTGGAATGTTTTTAAATAATCTTGTATCTTCATTGTAATGGCTCTTGTGAACCCAGAAGTCTCTGGAGTGAAGAAACATGAAGCCATGTACTTAAGCAGAGACCAAAGCGGAAGAGGATACTTCCCGTGAAGTCAAGAAAACATGATCAGCTGGGCACAGTGGCTCCTGCCTGTAATCCTAGCACATTGGGATGCTGAGGCAGGAAGGTCGCTTGAGCTCAGGAGTTCCAGACCAGCCTGAGCAAGAGTGAGACCCAGTCTCTACTGAAAACAGAAAAATTATCTGGGAGGTTGAGGCGGGTGGATCACTCAAGATCAGGAGTTCAAAACCAGCCTGAGCAAGAGCAAGACCCGGTCTCTACTAAAAATAGAAAGAAATTAATTGTCCAACTAAAAATACATGGAAAAAATTAGCCAGGCATAGTAGCACATGCCTGTAGTCCCAGCTACTTGGGAGGCTGAGGCAGAAGGATGCTTGAGCCCAGCAGTTTGAGGTTACTGTGAGCTAGGCTGATGCCATGGCACTCTACCCTGGGCAACAGAGTGAGACTCTGCCTCAAAAAAAAAAAAAAACCACAGAAAAATTAGCCAGGTGCAGTGGTGTATGCCTGTGGTCCCAGCCACTCGGAGGCTGAGGCAAGAGGATGGCTTGAGCCCAGGAATTTGAGGTTGCAGTGAGCTATGATGACACCACTGCACTCTAGCTGGGGTGACACTCTGTATCAAAAAAAAAAAAAAAAAAGAAAAGAAAACATGATCGAGTATGGAGTCCCAAGGACCTGACTTCCAAGTGCCATAAAAAAATGAACTTGAGATCTTTTACCAGGCAATGTTTGGATCATACCTTTTCATGATGGTATTGAAATATTTTGTAAAAGCTTCATGTGTCCAACTGTTTCTTCCTGGATTCTTAGTTTTATACTTAAATTTTAAAGTGAACACAGGATTTTGACTCAAAGTCAGGTTCATAAATGGCTTCGCTTCCATGCACAGCTCTTGATGTCATCTCTTAAAGAGACCTTCGAGGACTTACTGAGGCCCCTGCATCTGAGCTAACGTGCAGATCTGTGAAAGCAATGGGCATGCTGCAAAATAGATTGAGACTGTATGTGGATGAGTTCTTGGAAAAGGGGCAAGTGTGTGGTGAGTAAAGAGGGAAGAGGAGGTTCCTGCTTTCCTCTGACTTCCCTATTTCTGATCATGGCAGCCCAACCCTGCTGGGCGCCCAGCTTCGAAACCTCAGACAGAGCCTTTTGACTTCTTTCTTCTTTTCACATTCTTCCCCATTGCCTACATGAGATAACCCAGGGCTAACTCTTACTTCCATCTTCTCTCCACTCTCTGCCACTGCTTTTTTTCAGGCCTTCATTATCTCTATCCGAATCACTGTGGCAATGGCCTTGTAGCTATGCTCAAATCTATTTTTTATATTCCTGCCAGATCCAGTCAAATATTTCAAGGACTTATTATTGATTCACATGTGGCAGATTGTATTTTCCAAAGATGCCACAACAGTATCTCCAATTTCACGTCTTCTCATGATCTGACTTTGACATTCCTCCCACCAAGAGGTGGAGTCTATGTTCCCTCCCCTTGAACCTGGAGGGGCTTGAGAAGTGAAGCTATGTGACTTCTTCCAAGGTTAGGACCTAAAAAGCAATACCATTTTTGCCTGGTTCTCTTGGGAAACTTGCCTTCAGACTCTACTCGCCACACAAGTACAAGGCCGCCATACTGAGAGGAAGCCCAAGCCACACGGAGATGCCATGTGCATGAGTTCCTAATGTGAGGGCCTAACTGACAGCTGGGAATATGCGTGGGCATATCTATCAATGACCTCATCCCTCAGCTGGTGAGTCACCCCAACCTTTCGGTTCTCCCAGCTGAGGGCATCGACATCATAGAGCTATGCTCTTTTTGAATTCCTGACCTTTAGAATCTGGGAGCATAACAAAATGGTTGTTTTAAGCTACTATTTTGGGGGGGGGGGTGATTTGTTATATAGCCAATAGATATTTTATTTTAAAACTCCTTAATTTTTGCACAAAACCTTTATCAATCATCTGGCCACCACCTGCAGGAAGCTGCTTATACAAGAGGTGAGGTTTCAGCCCCCATCAGAGACTGCAGGGAGGAGCTGATCTGCTGAGGGTAATCCAGGCATTCCTACGCATTTTTTCAACACTGGCTATATGCCAGGCACATCACAGACCTTATCATGGCCAAATCTTGACCTTCATGGCCATGAGGTTAATTACCTTCTTTAATAGTTATAGAAATCAAAGCTCGGAGTGGAAACATAAACTTCCTCAAAGTGGCAAAACAGGAATCCAAACCCACTGCCAGATGACGCCAGAGCCCTTGCACTCCTTACAGCGCCTCTCTGGGAAGTCTGAAGCTCAGCAAGGGAACACAGATGAGCCTTTGGTACAACCTTGCTGCTCTTACCTTTCCTAAGACATTACCGAAATATCTTCTCTCTTTGGAATAAAGAAAAACAATGCAGTCTGGTTTGGCTAGAGAACGCCTCCGGCAACAATGTCGAACAAATCGGGAGTAATTTGTTTCTATTCTTTTCCATGCGACTGCCGGAGGTTATCCTGGTTTTTATTAGCCCAAACTTCCCCTTTTCAAAAGACAATTCTTTGAAATCTTTTGGGAAATTAACATGGCTCAGTCTGGCTCTGGGCTGGCCACCACATGCTCACAGAATGAAGAGAACCTGAAATTTTAACCCCTTACAGTCACCTACACACGTACACAAAACTGAATGTGCCTCTACAGTTGCGCCGTTTAATAGGCTCTAAAGGGAAATTCACACTGAGTGAGCTGTTATGTTCAGCTTTACCCTGGGAAAAAATTTCATCTTCTAGATTTGTTCCAATTCAAGAGTTAGTTTGACACAATGTACAGATTTAGTTACAATTCAAACTCACTAGGAATCCTTTATTTGAGAAATATCACTCCAAGGACTGTCAGCTTAAAAAATAAATAAAAAGAAATATCAGGAACTAATTCATGTCTAAAGTTAGGTAATTTGAATATACTAATTGTCATCAAATATTTCTTGAAGAAAATGTATTAAGCATTAGTAATGTAACATAACTGCAGTAGAAATTTTACATTACAATTTTATTCCCTATGATGACCGATTACATCAAAAACGTTAATTTTTTAATTTTTATTTTCTATCTAATTGGGAATATTTGAGGTTATTTAAAGTTTCATGAGAATTATTTATAAAGAGACACCATTTAGGCTGCTGATTTCTTGTTCTTTCAACATTTGCATATCTGTGTTTCTGGCAGTTAAAAATTTGTTTTTGTCTGGGAATTTTGGTGACAGGGACAAGGCAGAACAAGCCTTAACTCTCTATCCCCTCTCCCCTAGCCCCACCCTCACGATGAAAGCTTAGGTCTCTGCAGCTCATCCCCTCTGGCACTCTCCAGGGCCCCAAGACACACCTCGGGGAGTCCCTTTGGGAGCTGAGAGTGGAGGGAGGAGCTCTGCCTGCAGATACTCAGAGCTACCTGGGACATACGACATACGACATACGTATGCACAATCGCTGCGGGAAGAAGGATAGGAGATTTTCAAAAAGAGGATGGCATCCTGGTGAAGCCAGCACACTGACTCCACACTTTGCCTCACAACTCTTTGCTAAAAAGACATGGCAATGATAGGTAAGAAACAAAACAAAAGCAAAATAACTGGACTCAAAATAATCACCTCTGTAATAGAAACAAACAGCTCAAGCCCATCAACAGGATAATGGATAAACGAACTCTGGTACAACAGAGCACTATACAGAAGTTAAAATGAAGAAACTAGAGCTATATATATTAATACACAGAGCACTGTCAAAAACATAATGTTGAATTTAAAAAGCAAAACATGCTGCCAGATGATATGTGCAGTATGATAACATGTAGATAGAGCTTAAAACATGAAACCCAGCACTGTATATTACTATGGATAGAAATAACATTAAAGCACTTGTGGAAATGATAAACAATAAACTCAGAAGAGCAGCTACTTCCGGGCCAGGAGAAACAGAATATGAAAGAAGGGCTTGGCTGATTTTGTTTTCTTTAAAAAAAAAAAAAAAGATTGGAAACAAATTCAGCAAACCTTAAGACTTGATAAATCTCTATGTAAGCCCATATATTATTTCTCTGATCATGTCTGAATATTTGAAATATTTCATAACAAAAAGGTAAATTATGTTGTTTTTAGGTCATCATTGAGATCAAAGTGCTCTGATTGAACCTGCGTTATTGTCACAAACAGAAATTTCACATTGTGTATAATATATCGCTTTCCAAAAAGTTTCATTAATGAAACTTAAAAAAAGGAGGAACAACCTGCAATATACAATGGACTCTCAAAACTCAGCAGTAGAACAACAGATGATCCAGTTAATGAATGGAAGAAAGACGACAGACATTACACAGAAGGGATGTGAGCGTGTGAAGGGACATTGGTCCCCATTGCCGATTAGGACAATGCACGTAGGAACCACAGCAGGACACCAGTGCACACCTATTGCAGTGACCGGAACAAAATGCAGTTGACAAGTCCACACTGACGAGGCTGAGAGCTGGCTCGCTCGCACGCTGCAGGCGGCCACCAGCTCTTGGCTTTTCCAGTCCCAGCGTTCTTGCTGCTCCTGTGTGCCGTGGAGACATCTCCCCGCTGTTTTGTACCTTTCGCCGATGACGACTGGGATGTGGCACTTCCCCACGTGTCGAGCAGCCACTTGACTTTCTTCTTTGGTAAAATCTTGTTTGTCCATTTTCGTGTTGGGTCCTCGATCTCTTTCTTTTTGGTTTGTAGGATTTTTGTTGGTTTCTAATAAATACTGATAGTCCTTGTCTTCTCCGCCCTGTGGGTTGCCTTTTCACTCTTCCGCGTGTGTTTTAAAAAACAAAAGAGGCTGTTCTCACAAGCTCTTGGGTGCAGAGGCGATCTTGAAACTGGTCTGGGGGCTCTTCTGGGGAGGGGAGCAGAGTGTTGGCAAAGGCTGTGTGGGAGACACTTTCCTCTGCATCTTTCTGCATTCCATTTTTTTTTTTTTTTTTGCAAACCATTATTATTTGCATGTGTTTTAGACTTTAAGACAAAGGAAAGACATCAGATAGCCTACTATAATTAAGTAGGTGGTAGCTTCTCCCCTAATCATATTTCACAATATGATTGTTTCGGTGCCAAGGAAGAGGCCCCGATGCCCTGGCCTGACCTGTCACGACATGGCCCACGCCCCTAGTCCCTAAGTCCGGGGGATCCGTCCGCCGGCATCGCAGCTGTGAGCATATCCTGGTGCAGGACGGCATGGTTGTATGACTGCGACTTGTGCAGCCAGCCTGCCTGGGTCCCGCCCGGCTCCTCTGCTGCCACTTGCACAGCCCTAGCAGGGCTCCTTGGCCCCTCTGTGCGCCAGCTGAGAAGCGCGGCCATTCCTGCTGTGCTCGGCAGCCTCGACGGCCGCCGCCTCTCGTGGCAGAGGTGATGGGCCCTCACCTTCGGGATGAGGTGACTTCCACCTTAGCGCATGTTCTCTTGCCCACTCGCTGTGGAGCCAGTCGGTTCCCACGTCACGAGCTGCCCTGTGCAGAGGCCCACGGAGCAAGGAACTCACGGGGTCTCCAGCCGGCCGGGAACGGAATCCTGCCCGCAATCCCCCAACGGCCAGCGAGTGAGCCGGCAGCGGGTCGGCCCCCAGCCAGCCTCGACGTCACTCCAGCCCAGAGCCATGGTGGGCGGCAGCCTGGCAAGAGACCCTGTGCCAGTGGGACCAGTCAAGCCGCACCTGGATTCCCGATGCACAGAGCCTGAGACAGAACAAACCTTGTTGTTTTAAGCCGGTAACAACAGCAACAAAAAGAAACAGAAAGACTAGATAGTGTCTCTCCTGAAAACTGTGTCATTCACCCGTCCCAGGCGAGAGACCAGGCAGACCAACTGATTGTACAGAATCCTCTCCACGGCCGGGCGCGGTGGCTCACGCCTGTAATCCTAGCGCTCTGGGAGGCCGAGGCAGGAGGACTGCTCGAAGTCAGGAGTTTCAGAGCAGCCTGAGCAAGAGCGAGACCCCGTCTCTAATATAAATAGAAAGAAATTAATTGGCCAACTAATATATATAGAAAAAATCAGCTGGGTATGGTAGCGCATGCCTGTAGTCCCAGCTACTCGGGAGGCTGAGGCAGGAGGACCGCTTGAGCCCAGGAGTTTGAGGTTGCTGTTGCCATGGCACTCTAGCCTAGGCAACAGAGTGAGACTCTGTCTCAAAAAAAAAAAAAAAAAAAAAAAGAATCCTCTCTAGTGCTGGGATCCTATGAGAATTCTCCAAATAATACAGTAAATCCTTGATTTTAAACAAAACGCTCAAGGCAACTGGTGATGTGGCGAATTCAATTTCCTGGTTAACTGGATGAATCTCAGAGCTTAAGTGTACCACTGGGGCACTGAACAGATGAGGAAGCCGAACTGGAGAACAATGGCCTCGGGAAGTCAGGAAGCTTCTTTATGGCAAACCCCAGAGCGGTGCCTGCCACACAGTGGGAGTGCCATAAATAATTGTTCAGAGAAGGCAGGAAGGAAGAGCAGGTGGAAGGGAGAAAGGAAGGGACTCCATCTCTTTACTGGTGAAACTCCTGAAGTTCTTGGTCACGGCACAGAGGGAGCCTGGACTGGAAGTCGGGAGAGCTGAGTTGCAGCCCTGGCTCTACGCTTAGTCGTGTAGCCCGGTGCCCCTGTGCCCACCGCCTGGCACATGGCACTCGCCTGCTCAGCTGTGAAAGAGGAGCAACAAGACTTCCCACGTCACAGAGTCTTGGTGAGATTCGAAGAGAGTATACATGGGAAAGCACACTCTGCATTGTAGAGTGGCATACCAATTTTGCTGTCCTTCTTTCTAAAATGTGTTATCCACCGTGCCGCCTTAAAAAGCAGACTATAAGTTAAAACATTCCCCCCACCTCAGCACATGGGAAAAGATTACTACTGTTGGGAAACTGGCTGTTTAGGGGAGAGAAATCCATTGGGATCCTCATCTCACATCATTCACTGACACAAATTTTAGTTTACTTTAAAAGTCAAGTGTAAATCACAATACATGTATACTTTGTAATATTGTGCAATTGAGAAGAATAAGGTAAAGCTATGAGCACTGGCATTGAAAGATGTCCAGTAGCTAGTGTCGTGTGAAGAAAGCCAAGCTGTCTAATGATATGTGCTGCATGTATGTGTATTTTACTTATGTAAAAATAAATGCCACATACACACACGTGCGTGCACACACACATGCCCCAAATTTAGAGAAAGCCTGAAGAATTCCTATGTCAATTGCTAATTTGAGACCCGCTTGGGCAACCTAGCAAGACCTCATCTTTACAAAAAATTTAAAAATTAGCTGGGCATGGTGGCGCAAGCCTGTAGTCCCAGCCACTTAGGAGACTGAGGCAGGAGGATCACTTGAGCCCCAGAGTTTGAGCTTACAGTGAGCTATGATGATATCACTACATTCCAACCTGGGTGACAGTTTGAGACCCTGTCTTTAAAAAAAAAATAAAATAAAAAACAAACTTTGTTAAGAGTAGTTGCCTCTGGAGAAAGTAATGGACATGTGGCATTTAAACTTTTCATGAAAAATTACACACACATGTATATATATATACACACACACATATATATGTATGTGCTACTTGAATTTTTAAAGGAGTATGTATTAATTTCTAATTTTAGAAACAAATGTTGAATACAAATAATAAGACCATAAAAAAATAGTACATAAATACCTGATCTCCATATGAAAAAGAAAAAGCTTTGTAAGCATAAAAACAATGTGAGGCCGGGCGTGGTGGCTCTCGCCTGTAATCCTAGCACTCTGGGAGGCTAAGGTAGGAGGATCGCTCAAGGTTAGGAGTTCGAGACCAGCCTGAGCAAGAGTGAGACCCCATCTCTACTACAAAATAGAAAAAAATTAATTGGCCAACTAAAAATTTATAGAAAAAATTAGCCGGGCATGGTGGCACATGCCTGTAGTCCCAGCTCCTCGGGAGGCTGAGGCAGGAGGATCGCTTGAGCCCAGGAGTTTGAGGTTGCTGTGAGCTAGGCTGATGCCATGGCACTCTAGCCTGGGGAGCAAAGTGAGACTATGTCTCAAAAAAAAAAAAAAATGTGAAAAAAATTATAAAAGAAAATATTTCTAGAATTAGCTATATTAAATGTTCTGTATATTAAGAAGTAAACAAAACTAAAAGGTAAACAAACACTGGACAATAATTTAGTACCAAATATGACAAAGGATCAAATCCTTTGTATTATAAAATACTCAAAACTGATTAAAAAAAAAAAAAATAAGCCCTGACCTTCCATTCAGCCCCAGACTCTTTGGAGTGCAGAATACATGTTTGATGTTATCATATTATATCTTTATTTTATCTACTGTAAGATGGACACAAAGGTGGCGAGTGAGGTACCCAAAGTAAACAAGCTGCCCGTCCTGTCGCCTGTCCTTCCAGGGTCTTCAGGAAGGGGGGCTAGAAGTCAGCGCCACCCACCCTCCCTTACCGCCCCTGAAACCCTCACACAACACATCTTCCTGGGTCTTGGCTCAACCTGAACCCCTATTCCTGTCCTGTTGGAAATTCTTTCTGCTATTTCAGATTCCGCTTTGAGGATGGATTGAGGTCTGTCCCCAAAAAAGGAGAAGTCCAGGTACCAAGACGTCTCCAGAGTCTGCCACCCCGCGTGTGGCTTTTGGATGGGTGGGGAAGCCCAGGCTTTGTCACATTTTTATCCAAGCTGATGTCACCGCCCCTCGGGCCTCACATGGAGAACCGCAGTGTGTCAGTGGCTGCTTTCTCTTCCCCTAACCGGCAGGGGCAGTGGTGAGAAACCGACAGAAGGAAAAGACTTCTCCAAAGTCACAGGACGTGGGGCACGATTCCCAACCAAGCCACACGACAGAGCCCTGGCCTGAAGACCCTCAGTTTATCAGAGAACAGTGACGTTCGCCACCAATTTTGAGAAAGAGTGTGTCTCTGAGATTCCAAATGACACCTTTGTGTTTCCATCAGGGACTCTCCTTGCCTGCCCAGCGTGGCAGGCAGGAGCTGAGTGAGGAACCAGGAGCCACTTCTCCAGGCCACAGCCACAGCGGCCCTCGTCACACCGGCCGGGTGTGGGGACGGCTGCGGCAGTAACCCGTGGCCTCCCCAACATCATGTGGAATAGATGGGGATCCCTCAGTGCGCAACTCAGACTGTCATCAGGCTGACTTGGGACAAGGGTGAATAGTGACTTTTAAAGAGAACAGTAGGTAAAAATTCACCATTAAAAGATCTTGTCATCCCTTCAAGTACTTATTGAAGCTTCCACACGCACCAGGCGCCTAATGAGTGTCCAGGAGTTAAGTATGGACAGATGATTAATGTGCCTTCCTTGCCCTGGAACAGGTGACGACTCCTAAGAACTAACTGTTCAGCATGGTGTAGGGGAAAGAGAACTGCATTAAAGTCAGACAGGACTAGAATTCTAGACAGAGCTCTGCTGCTTACTGGAGTAAGACCTGAGCACATTATTTAATCACTCTCATTGTTTTTTTGGAGGGAGAGTGGTGGGTCACAGAGTCTCACTCTGTTGCCCAGGCTAGAGTGCCGTGGCATCAGCCTAGCTCACTGCAACCTCAAACTCCTGGGCTCAAGCGATCCTCCTGCCTCAGCCTCCTGGGTAGCTGGGACTACAGGCATGCGCCACCACGCCTGGCTAATTTTTTCTATATATTTTGAGTTGTCTGGCTAATTTCTTTCTTTCTTTCTTTCTTTTTTTTTTTTTTTTTTTAGTAGAGACAGGCGTCTCACTCTTGCTCAGGCTGGTCTCAAACTCCTGACCTCAAGCAATCCTCCTGCCTTGGCCTCCCAGAGTGCTAGGATTACAGGCATGAGCTATGGCACCCAGCCCTCTCTCACTGTTTTTCTATAAAGTTGGCATAATAATGAAAATCTCTACTGGATCTTGTGAGGATTAAATGAAATGATGTAATATACTGCCTGGCATAACATAGTATCGGGCACACATTGTCTAGACAGTCAAGAAAGGTGTTAGGTTCCAATCTCTACCCCTCCTTCAGTGTCCTCATCTTTAAAGTCTGTTATTATGTTGTCTTTCCCTATCTATCCTCTATGGACTGAATGTGTGTGTCCCCCCCTAAATTCATATGTTGAAGCCCTAAAATCCAATGCGAGAGTATTTGGAGGTGGGGCCTTTGGGAAGTAATTAGTGCATGAGGGTAGAGTCTCATGAATGCCTTAGAAGAGGAAACATGACATGTGTGTTTGTCCTCTCTCTCTCTACAGGTGAAGATAACAGCAACCTGCAAACCAAGAAGAGGACCCCACCAGAGACCAGATCTGCCTGCACCTTGATCTTGGACTTCCCAGCCTCCAGAACTGAGAAATTGCTATTGTTTAAACCACCCAGTATGGCCAGGCGCGGTGGCTCAGGCCTATAATCGTAGGGCTCTGGGAGGCTGAGGCAGGAGGATCACTTGAGTTTCAGACCAGCCTGAGCAAAAATGAGACCTCGTCTCTACTAAAAACAGAAAAAATAAGCTGGACATGGTGGCACGTACCTGTAGTCCCAGCTACTTGGGAGGCTGAGGCAGGAGGATCACTTGAGTCCAGGAGTTTGAGGTTGCTGTGAACTAGGCTGATGATGCCACGGCACTCTAGCCCAGGCAACAGAGTGAGACTCTGTCTCAAAAATTAAAAATACAAAACTAAACCACCCCATCTGTGGCATTCTGTTAAGTAGCCCAAGCTAAGACACTAACTCACAAACTCAGATTGCACAGCACATAAACACGAGAGCACCATACACACTAATTTACTTATACGGATTGTCAAATCCCTGATTGAAAAAATTAAGAATTCTATTTTTTACAATAGGTGGATACAACTGACTGGGAATATGAATATACTCTGCAAAGATGGATGATGCACCTTTGCTTAGATATGGAATATACTGGAGAAAACTAAGTCAAAGACCAAGTCCTCTAAAGGCAACCAAAGATATAAAAAAATAACCAAAATAAAACAAAACAAAAAACAAAGACTAAGTCCCCTATTGCAGAGCTCAGCAAACTTTGGCCCAAAGACCAGATCCATTTCCCCTTCTGCCTGTTTTTCTCAGTGAAGTTATATCGGAGCACAGCTATGCTCATTCTCAATGTATTTTGATGGCTAATAGACCCCAAAATCGAGTAGTTGTGACAGAGCTTGTGTAGCCTGCAAAGCCTAAAATGTTGACTATCTGGCCATTAAAAGTTTGTCAACCCCTGGTCTACAGAATACCTTCTATTCCTCTATCATAAGCGCCCACGGAGCTGAGGCCGAATGCTGGAAACTGAACTTTTTAGCTCAGAGTCAGTTAAGGTTTACAAAGCCCAGTGGCTGAAATTGAGAAATGAATCTGAAGGTGGGAAACCAGAGGCCTCTCTTTGGGTTGCCTCTGGCATAGTACTGCATAGTTCTAAAGCAAACTATAGATTAAAATAAGGCTTTAAAAACCAAACCAGCAAAATAAAAATGAGGGTTTCAAAAATGCCTGGCAGCAAAACGGAATGGAAGCAGCACTAACCTGAGCGTTAAGACAGCTGTGCCCCAGGTCCTGGCCTGCCACCAGCTAGGTGAGCAGCAGGGGCAGTGGCTTCCCGGGAGCTGTTACTTTATTTGTGAAAGATGGTTCA
Organism: Mirza zaza; assembly: GCA_008750895.1. Taxonomy (NCBI): domain Eukaryota; kingdom Metazoa; phylum Chordata; class Mammalia; order Primates; family Cheirogaleidae; genus Mirza; species Mirza zaza. Next base: position 142,816 of record VSMD01103500.1, on the reverse strand, counting down.
GCCATTCATTGAACATCCTTCAAACCCCTCCTACGGAGGACTCGCTATGTTAGACATGGACATTTGGACCAGATAATCTCTAAGATGCCTTTCCAGTTTTAGAGCTCAATTTAAAGCATTCAGAGATACGGCGTGTAGCCTCGCAGAGTGATGTGAGGCAACAGGAGCTAAGTTCACAGAGAGCTTTGGCTTGATAGCGTTTTAATCTATTCACCATGGTAGTAATTCGTCGCAATCTCTTCTTTCCAAATAGGTACCGTATTAGTGTAAGTCCAGGCCATTGAGTGAGCCTCTCCCATCTGCAGAGGGGGGAGGCAGCTCCCGGACAGCCGTGGACGAGACCCTCAACTTGAATTGTGCAACAGTCGCAGGAATAGGCAGATTGGCCTCCCGAATTATGCTTCCGTAGACTGGCATTAACGGGAGCTTACATACCCTAAACTCCCACCCGCAGACAGCAAGGATGGCTTCAGCCCTAGAGTGATTAATCCACGTAGCAAAGGGGTAGTGAAGGTGCTGCCAACAGTCTCGGGTAATTGAGACCTTATGGGAGATAAACCCTGCAGAACCGGGACTGCTGTCACTATCCCAAAGCCCCAAAGTGAGGACCACCTTCCAAAAACTCAGCATCCAAAGCCTGTTAATCCCCTTTGGTGGCGAGCCCGTCGCGCTGGACCGCACGCCCTAGCCTCCTCCCCTGGAACCCCCACTCAGGGCAGTGACCCCAGCTGGCGACCAGGAGCAGAGTGGACGGTGGTCAAAAGACACCCAGATGAAAGCTGCAGCTGATGGCCTGGTCTTGCGGGTCACTGGCTGCTGTGCACAGCTCTCTCCCTGCCGCCTGAAGTTCAAATGCCAGTCCGATTTCTCCCTGGACGCGGCCCAGCCCAAACATGGAACAAAAGTTCCCTCTGACAAGCTCGTTCGGGTTCCAAAGTATGTTTTTATGTTTGTTGGCAAATGGAACTGTCACCAGCAACAATCACAACAGTGTTTTCCCTCGACTGGAGCTACTTCATTTCTTCACATTTGTTCCAGGGCTGGAGCTGGACAGATGAATAATGCAGGCGAGGCGGCTGGCCCGAGTCCTGACCTCGTGCCTCCAAAAGCAAACACAGAGGTGAAAACGGAGACTTGTTTGTTTGAACTCTCACTGCCTAATTTAAAAAAGAAAAAGGGAAAAGAAAAACAAACCTCCCACCATCCTATTTCATCAGTGTAGACACTGAGAGATTTTGTTTTGTTTTGTTTTTCTTTTTCTCTGTGTGTGTGCGTGTGTGTGTGTGTGTGTGTGTGTGTGTGTGTGTGTGTGGTTTCACTTCTCACTTTTTGAAACGAGGGACGACAGCCCTCTACTGGCGCGAGGAAGGAGGCCATGCTCGCCATCATCGAGGCTACCCTGCCATCTTGTGGCCACGCCAGGGATGCACAACTCTAGACCAAATCACCTGAGCGCCACGAAACACGGGTAGATATGATGTTTGAAGGGTTCTTCAAAAATATTTAGACAGGCTTTCATTTAAGACATCTCAGAAGGATATGTTGTATTGTTTGGGGAAAACATGGGTGGGATTTGAAGTCAGAATGGCGGTTCTACATTCAGGCGTCAATCAACTATTTGTGGCATCGTTCTTGAGCAAAACGTTTCATTTTCATGACCGTGTTTTCTCCTCTATAAAATGGAGGTTGTAATAAAAGTTTGATTCTTTGAGTTGTGTGAAGTTTAAGTGAGATAAAAGTGACTCGTAAACTTTCAAGACATATAAGAAGCAGATTCTGGCATCATACTTGGCAAAACTTCGGAGACTCAGAACTTGTGTTGACGCCTGACCTTGCTATAGTAGAAAGCCCTGACCTCAGAATACGCAAAGATAAGGACGTCACACTGTCATCTGCTTTCCTAACTATGCACACTGCCAAATTCTCTGCATTTTTCTGATTTAAGTCAAGCCGGCCTCGTTGGCCTGTCTTCACAGGGCCACCAAACGCATAATGAGGAACGTAGAGGAGTCTCGGGAGGTGAAAAGTTGGTTTACATGGAATCCCAAAGTGCCCACCAGCGTTGGGGCTTGGATATCCGGCTACCTCGTCTACTGGAAACAGCCCAAGCCAGACCCAGCAGCCAAAGGAGCCTTGCAGGAGGTCGCGCTGCCGGTGCTGACGCAAGGTGACCCAGTGCGCCCGATGGGTCTGGCCTCTGCCTCTGTGCGGCTGGTTGGGGAAAGCCGGGCATTTCTGGTCCCAAGCTGTGGGGGCACGTGGTGAACAACCCCGAATTTCCCAGTCTTCACACCTCTTGCAAAATTTCAATTCTGCTTGGGTCGGCGGGCCAGCCAGTGCCAGGCCCACAGATAGAATGTCCAAGGCACTATCTGAGCTCAAACAGGCTTCCCACTCCCAGGCGGCCCTTTGTGTATCCTCTGCTTACTGAAGCCATCGCTCATCTCACTGACGCCTAAGGTAGGCTTGGGGTATGTTTGGCAGCAGGATCGATAGTTTTGCAAAGAGAAAAGATCATGCCAGCCAGGGGGACATCAAACACTTAGGTGAATAGTGAGGACACATGACTCAGGTTTCCTAGCCATCTTCCCTCCAGGCTGGGCTCTGCTACCTCCACGCTCACCTGCCATTTCAAGTTTGGTTCACTAGGCCCATCCTCGGGAAGCCTCCTGTAAGATCTGGAATGAGTCACCCGCAGCCCCGTGCATTTTAGCTGGTGAGGAATATAAAGGAAGGAAGGAGGCCGCGTTTCCAGGAGGTCCTGGAGCCAGTTGGGAGCGGGGAGTGAGAGGGTATCCTCCCGCCCTGCAGAACGAGTGTCCCCTCAGTCCCCCAGAGGTGACATGCCGGAACTCCGAAATCAGAGCAGCCGCTCATTTCCTTCCAGCTAACTATGACTGGGATGCCCGGGAATCTTCCAGACAGACCGGCCTATGGACGGGAGCTGGGACTTTCTCCTCCTCAGGTCACCTCTCATTATCAGAGGCTCTTCCTCTTTTCATCACGGGGAAAGAGAGAGAGTGTGAGAGAAGTCAGGGTCTCCCCTCAGGAAGGTATAAGAGGGCGAGGTTTTTCATCAGAGCTTCTTCATATACTTTTATAAACTACTTCCATGAGCCAGATGAGAGTGGGAATTAAAAGTATGGCGGCCCAATCTTGTAAGCCAAAGCACCTATGGTTCTGTAAGGGCAAAGACGATGATGAGCACAGCAAGACTGCCATCAGAGTCCTTAGAGTTTTCTGAGATATGTGGGAAAAGATAGGCCTTGGAATTCAACTTTCAGTGCCAGCCACGTGGTCAAGAGATTGCAGACTGCCAGGGACCAGGGTGTCTCAGAATGGGCTGCGAGACCGGACACCTTCACGTGCATGTGTTCTACCACGGTTGGCAAATGCACACGCCTAAGGTTGGAAAATGTGATAGCAAAACAACAGAAAAAGGGGAGCTGCCAGCTTTTAATACAAATCGGTGAATTAATTTATTTGGAGAAATCATCTTATGTTTAGGATATTCTTTTAGATTATTTAGGATAAATGTCTTAAAATAATAGTTAAATAGTTAAAATACCTGTCCTCTATATCAGATCTCACAAAAGTTTGAGAAGTAGGGAGCAGGGGAGAGGGGTCAGGGGCTGAGGTTTAGGCAGAGACTAGACTCATAAGAGTTGGAGTTTTCTAGATCAGGTATAAACTCCCTTATAATGGGCAGTTCTCAGGTTGGTAACAGGCAAAGGTAACCCCCAGCCCCAGCCCCCAGGACTAAGTTGGCTGCACACACCAAGGTGGTGATTCTGGAGTCCAGCAATGTTAACAACCAAACAACTCTGCTGTTATTTGTATTTTTATCCCCACATCTGATACTTGGGCTTTAACACCTTTCAATGCCTGGTGTTCATATTGTTAGCCCTGGTAATTCTCCTGCTGTTCTACAGTCTCTTCTAAGCGTGAGAATTAACTCACTGGGGGCACCCAATTATTTTTTTGATGAGAAAATATACCTTAGTAAATGATTGGGTAGAAGGTGAGCCCCACTCCTCAGGGCCCAGGTGCCCAGCAGCCTCACCCCTGCCGAGGACGCAGCCACAGCTCTGCATAAGCAAGGGGGAGGACTGGGTGGTGTGAAGCAGAAATGGGAGGGAGGGAGAGGACCTCCACATGGCACCATCCCAAGACTCTAAAAATCTTCAGCAGGGTCTTCTAAACAGTACTGCTTCATGTGAGTGATTTTTTTTTTAATTGTGAAATCCAAAGAAGGAACCCGCCTCATGTCAGGATAAACATGGTCCAGGACCAAGGCAGACCTGAGGTAGGCCAGACCCAGAGACTAAGGAGGCAGGGAGAACATTCCCCCATCAGTTAACAGAAACCTTTAGGATTGGCTTCCAGTCATGCCAGAATTAGGGATTTGGAGATAACATCACCTGGAATGTCACAACCTTGACTTCAGGGTTAATCAGAAATTAATCCGGGAATTGGTGTATAAGGATGTTTATCACAGAATTACATATGACATTGAAAAATTGAAAACCTAAATGTGCAACAAAGGTCTGGTTAAATAAATTAAGGGAGAGCTAAATGAGGAAATAATATATAGCTTTTAAAAATTAATTTTTTAAAGAGTATTTAATAACCAGGGAAAAGCTTCTGCTATAAGGTCAAGAAAAAAAAGAAAATTCAGAAAGTTTTGGTTGCTATTAGTTCTGCTTTGTTCATTTTTTTAATATATGCTATTTTCTTGAATTAAAGAGAAGACTAAAATTTTAACATAGATCACTCTAGAGTTTGTGGGATTATAAGTGACTTGTCTTTTTCTGTGTTTTATTTCTACATGATTTCCAAACTCTCCATGATGAGCAAAGTAATTTTAAAATCAAGAAAAATTAACATTACTTTTGAAGCAGTTTGTTTGTGCTTGTTGATTTACTTGGCAAAGACAGAAGAGATCAGAAATTAAAAAGGAGAGGCCAACTAATATACATAGAAAAAACTAGCCGGGCTTGGTGGCACATGCTTGTAGTCCCAGCTACAGGAGGCTGAGGCAGTAGGATTGCTTGAGCCCAGGAGTTTGAGGTTGCTGTGAGCGAGGCTGATGCCACGGCACTCACTCTAGCCTGGGCAACAAAGCGAGACTCTTGTCTCAAAAAAAAAAAAGAAAGAAAGAAATTAAAAAGGAGATATTACAACTGATACCACAGAAATACAAAATATCATCCATGACTACTGTGAAAACCTCTACACACACAAACTAGAAAACCTAGAGGAAATGGATAAATTCTTAGAAACACACACCTCTAAAGCCTGAATCAAGAAGAGATAGAAATTCTGAACAGACCAATAATGAGTAGTGAGGTTGAAACAGTAATAAAAAAATCTCCCAGTAAAAAAAAGCCCCAGCCCAGACAGATTCACAGCTGAATTCTAGTAGACCTACAAAGAACTAGCATAACTGTTCCATAACATTGAGAAGGAAGGAAACCTCCCTAACTCATTCTATGAAGCCAGTATCTCCTTGCTACCAAAGTTAGGAAAGGACACAAGAATAAAGGAAAACTACAGAGCAATATCCCTTATGAACATAGATGCAAAAATCCTCAGCAAAATACTATCAAACCTAATTCAACAGCATATCAAAAAATAATCCACCATGATCAAATGGGTTTCACCCCAGGAATGCAAGGATGGTTCAATATATGCAAATCAATAAATACAATTCACCACATAAACATCATACTAAATGGGGGAAAGTTGAAAGCATTCCCCCTAAGAACTGAGGCAAGACAAGATTTCCCACTGTTGCCACTTCTATTTGACATAGTACTAGAAGTCTTAGCCAGAGCAATCAGGCAAAAGAAAGAAATAAAGGGCATCAAAATCAGGAAAGAGGAGGTCAAATTATCCCTATTCACCAATGACATGATCCTGTATCTGGAAAACCTAAAACTGACATGTGAGCTCACACACAAGGGTGAGGCAACACCTCCTTTCCATGTCTCCACGAATTCCCTGTATAAGTAAAGACAAGCAGTCTGGGGGACCTGGACCCTTCCACTTCCCACCAACCCCCACAAAACTGAGCAACCCTTGATCATAATACTCAGCAGATTGTAATGTAATAGTTTCCAAATCTCCCTGCTGCCAGGGAGTTGCATGAAGCCAGACTTGACATTTTATGATCATTGGGATCATTTTGACATGATCCCAAAAATATTTCAGGAACAAATTATTATCAGACAATCTGGTGAAGCCAGATAATGCAACCAGAGACCAGCGCCCCATCCCCAACTCTGGCATCTCAAAGACACAGCTGATCTTGATATCAACCAGACTAGGACCAGACTCCCAAAACATCCCACAACTGATTTTGGAGATCAGGACACGACTTCGAATCTTTGCCTGCACAGCCCTGGCCAAGCTACATCACCTCCCCAGGCCTCCAGAGCCTTACCTGTGGGAGGAGAGCTCAGGAATAGGGGATTTCTAAGGTGCTTTTGAGCACCAATAGGGGATTTCTAAGGTGCTTTGAGCTATGATTCTTTGATTGTGAAATTTACATGCAAGAGAATATGTGCGTGCATGAGTGTGTGTGTAATGCTTATTTGCCCAAATGGAAGATAACTAAGTGCATAGATGAAAATGTCAATGATATTTAATCCTAAGGGCAAAATGGAAAGAAATACCATTTGTTAAGCAACAACTGAGACTCTGGGACTATTGTAGGTATTTTTACCAAGCTACCTCATTTAATTCTTAGAATAATCCAAGCAACTCTATGATATTGTTGTTACACATTTTGCAGTTTGGAGGTGAAATGACTTGCTCAAGCTCATCCAGCCATTACAAGCCACAGACAAGAAACAATATCCAGACTGCCTACCCCCAAAACTGTGAATCTCCGGCTCAGTATGTTTGGGGACCCCTCTCCTACAGAGGACCCATGGGTGCTGTAGGGCGGGGTCAGGCACCACCCAGCCCTTGTCACTATGATCATCCTCGGCCTGACGCGGCGGTGCTGAGCTCCAACCGTGTCTGCCACCGGCTCATGCTCGAGGCTCTTGGCAACAGCCCCGCCCCGCGCCCCACTGCAGCTGCTGCCCAGGGGCCTTGAGGTTGGATGAAGAGTGACCGCAGCCCCAGTCCCCACCCCCATGGCAGCCTTGTTTTGCTTATGAAATATGTGCCCCAGAGGCCAGAAAGAAGGGGAGTTGACTGAAAATCACACTGGGGACCTGACGAATCAGTCCCGGCCCGCACTGCGCCTGGCCGTGCTCCAGGACCGGAGCTCCTCCCCGCTGGGTCAGCTCTCCGCTTCCTCAGGGGAGGCGCACCTCCTACCTCCCACCCCGAAAGGGCTGGGGCAGACTCTGTGACTCAGTCCACCCTTTAGTGACCGCACTAACTGCCCTTGTTGAGAATATGCTTCTGGTCCAGGGGCAGAGCGCAGGCCCGGACCCAGAAGACCAGAGTTCCATTCCCTTTCCTGTCCGCCTTGCCACACCGCCTCTCTAAGCTAACTGCACTTGGAGGAAAGTAAACTGCAAGCGTTGACATACGCTTAGCCATTTAGGGAGGCTAAGTCATATGGGAAAAGAGCATTTAACTAGGAAACCACTCGTTATCCAATTGCTATAATACTTACCTGTGAGACTTTGGGCAAGCCACCACCCCTCGTTGAGCCTGAATTCCCACGTCTACAAAGGAAAGGTATTAAGGAAGGGGATTTCCCACACCTCTTCTATGTAAAAGTCCATGATTCGGCCAGGCATGGTGGCTCATGCCTGTCATCCCAGCACTTTGGGTGGCTGAGGTAGGAGGATCACATGAGGCCAGGAATTTAAGACCAGACTGGGTAAGAGTAAGACAAAAAATAAAACAAAAACAGACAAACAAAACAAAATTAGCCACACATGGGTGCCTGTGGTCCCAGGTACTCAAGGGGCTGGGAGGCTGAGGCAGGAGGATAGCTTGAGCCCAGGAGTTCGAGGCTGCGGTGAGGTACAATGACACCATTGCACTCTAGCCCAGGCAACAGACTGTCGCAAAGAAAGAAAACAAACAGGAAAAGGTCCATAATTTTCCCCAGACCATCAGCTTTCACGGGGTGCCTCCAAATTCTAGAGCCTGTATTTCGTTGAGTAACTCTGCGTTCACCTTTCATGACTTTTCTGAGTTTACTTCCTCCTGGCATCGCTGAGCTCCAGCCTCCTTCTGTCGAGGAGCGTGGTTCAATGACTGCAGCAGAGACTGAGAGCAGAGCTGGAGGCCAGCCACCACCTTCCGAGAGGCCCTGTCTTGCCTGACACGGGGGCTGCCTGCTGACCTGTCCCCCAGCTGCTGCCATGTCGCAGCCCTGGCTGGCAACCCTCCCCGACGACGCGCAGGTGCTGCCTGCCACGGCTCTCCCCCGCCGGTCTCTCAGACACCGCCTGAAGCGGCAGCTGGCCCTGGCGCCTTTGCCATTGGGAATACTGGCACAGCTCTTCGGCGTGTGTTGAGCTGCCGTACCCTGGGGCCGTCAAAGGTGCCTCGCACAGACAGCTCCCACAGGGCGGATAATCTCACCCCATTTCCCAGATGGGGAACTGTGGCCACAGGACCTCCTTGTCTTCCAAGGAGGAACAAAGGGAAGGTGTCAGCCAGAGCAGAAATAAAAGCTTCAGCACTCTCCCGGAGCAATGCAAGCTCCCGTAATCGGTCATGCGTCTTTTTACCTTTTGAAACTTTGTCGGATTTATATATAGCCTCCATCCTGTCCCTCTGAACTCGGCAGGACTCGCAATCAGTCACTGGGCTGAACACCTGGAACTCTGTGGGGATTATCATTAGAAGGATGCGAGGCCAGGTGTGGTTTTGGACCAGGGACCTATTGGAATAGGGAGCATTTCTCACTTTCCAAGTTTGCTCTGCTCAAGTTAAAACAATTAACCTCCTTTCCCCTTCAAACAACTGTTCTCTGAAGCTTTCTACTAGCAATCTCCAACCCAAAGACACAATGTCAGAAGTGGACTGTCTGCCCTTCAAAACCGTCAGCTGGAAAGGCAGATGACACCTGTCCTTGGGGCTCCTTTCTGCCATCGCTGCCATCTTTTCCCCACTAATTCCACCCGCTCTTTCTTCGCACCGGAACCTCCCACGAGCAGGGGTTTTCTCTGATGCAGAGGTCAGGAAGGATTGTGGCAAAAGGGAGTTCGACCACAGTTAGGACCCCACGCTCATCTCACAAGAGTTTGCCAGGCCGGCCAGCAGGGAGTGAAGGGCGGGTGGCAAGGCCATTCCCAACCACTTGGGGTCTCAGCTTTTTAAATGATGGAGCTGTTGGGCGGGGCACAGGGGCTCCCGCCTGTAATCCCGACACTTCGGGAGGCTGAGAAGGGAGGATCACTTGAATCCAGGAGTTTGAGACCAGCCTGAGCAACCTAGCAAGACCCCATCTCTATAAAAAATAGAAAAATTAGCCAGGTGTGGTGTTGCCCCAGCTACTTGGGAGGCTGAGACAGAAGAATCACTTGAGCCCAGGAATTTGAGTTTGCAGTGAGCTATGATATCGCCACAGCATTCTAGCCTGGGCGACAGAGCAAGACCCTGTCTTTAAAAAAAAAAAAAAAGACATAGCTGTTGGGACATTTCCCTTCTTGGGCTGTAGTATCTCCCAGGACACACACACACACACACACACACACACACACACGCACACACCTCTTCGTGACATTAATATTCTCAGGAAATCACATAGCTCTTCTCACATAATATTACAGCTAGCGTGAATTGGATTCTTATTCCATTCTGGGCACTGTGCTAGGTGATTTTCATGTACTAATGACTTCATTTAATCCTCACAATAATCCTATGAGGAAGTAGAAGGGATGAACTTGAGGCCCAAGCACTGAATAACCCAGGTCACACAGCTAGCAAGTGGCACAGCAAGGGCTTGAGACCCAGTCTTACCTAACAGATGACCTTGCTGGTGGCCTGAGACCCTCTCTGTGATTTGGGGTCAGCTGGAACTGTCAAGGCACTCCTGGTCTGTGCGAGGCAGCCCTGGCCATGCCTTGGCACCTACGTGCCCGAGAGGGAAGCTCACACTCCCCATCTCACACAGGCTGGCTTCTCATGCCGTCACAGGGAGGGTGGCAATGGCCCGCCACCCTCGGAAAACACTGCCTGGTGCAGGGGTTTCGGATGATGGGAAATACCTGGTCATAGAAAGTTAACTGATCATCTTGCAGAAATTGTCTAACCCAGTGGTTTTCAAACTTCGCTGCACATTAGACAACTGGGGAGGTTTTTAAATCCCGAAGACCAGGCCGGGCGTGGTGGCTCATGCCTGTAATCCTAGCTCTCTGGGAGGCCGAGGCGGGTGGATTGCTCGAGGTCAGGAGTTTGAAACCAGCCTGAGCAAGAGCGAGACCCCATCTCTACTATAAATAGAAAGAAATTAATTGGCCAACTAATATATATAGAAAAAATTAGCCGGGCATGGTGGCACATGCCTGTAGTCCCAGCTACTTGGGAGGCTGAGGCAGCAGGATTGCTTGAGCCCAGGAGTTTGAGGTTGCTGTGAGCTAGGCTGACGCCACGGCACTCACTCTAGCCTGGGCAATAAAGTGAGACTCTTTCTCAAAAAATAAATAAATAAATCCCGAAGACCAGGCTGTACTCTTGCTATAGAATGCGTGGCTGTGTCCCCCCAAATGCGTATGTTGAAACCATAGTCCTCACTGGGACAGTATTTGGAGGCGATTAGGTCATGAAGGTGGAGTCCCCATGATGGGATCCGTGCCCTTAGGAGAAGAGACACTGGAAAGCTGCTTCCGTTCTCTCTGGCCCCTGCCACGAGCTCCTCCGCAACTATGGCCATCTGCGAACCAGGAAGAAGGCCCTTGCCAGAAACCAGCCGTGTTGACGCTCCGATCTGGGAGTTACTATGAGAAATAAATTTCTGTTGTTGAAGCCCCCAGTCTATATTTTTGTTATAGCAGCCCAAACTGAGTAAGACATACCCCACACCATTTAAATCAACATGTAATGGGGACCCAACCATCAGAATTTTTTAAATAATATTGCATATTTTCAAACAATCATGAATTGACAGAAAAGTTGCAAATACAATGCAAAAAAACTTTCTCCTGAACCAACTGAGAATAATTTGCCAAACTAATGCATCACCTTCCTCATGCATCCTAGAGTCTGTTTTCTACAAACAAGGACGTTCTCCTATCCATAACCTCAATGCACACACCAACCTCAGGAAGCCAACGCTGTTACATCCCTACTCACTAATCCTCAGACTCCATTCAGGTTTCACCAACCATCCTAACAGCATCCTTTACTGCAAAAAGGTCCAGTTCAGAAGCACAGGTTGCGGCGGTTGCAACGCAGGTGTCAGGAGTCTTTGGTCTCCGTCAGTTGAGAATCATTCCTCAGTCTTTCCTTGACTTTCATGACCTTTACACACTTGAAGATTATTGTGCAGACTGCTCCTCAATTTGGGTTTGACATTTCCTTGGAGCTGGATTCTGTTTACTCATCTTTGGCAAGAACATCACAGAAATGATGCCGGGCTTGCACTGCCTCCCATCAAGTGGCTTGCAATTTTGGTTTGCCCCACAACTGATAATTTTCACTTTGGTCACTTGACGAAGAGGGTGTCTGTGAGGCTTTTCCACTGTAATGTGACTCCTTTTTCTCTGTAAATTTATTGATATTTTATGGCGAGAGGTAAGAGGGTAAGACGTAAGAGCTTGCACGGTGGGAGACCGGCCAGCCATCACTTATTTTTAACATGATGTTTCCAAAGCTCAGGTGATTCCAAAGTGCAACCGATTTTGGGAACTGATGGCCTAATTCCTTCCTGTGAGTTAAGCATCAGCAAAGACAGAGATGGAGGGGCCTCTGTGGCATGAGTTAATTATAATGACAGTTAACATTTATTAGCTAACACTAGTGAGCCTTTATTATGTGCCATCCACTGTCCTAGTTACTTTATATGCATAATCGCTGTCATTATAGCAGCTCACAGTTATTGTACATTCATTCAACAAACTCTTACTGAGCACCTGCTATGGCCCAAACACTGTTCTAGGAGCTGGGGGTGTAGCCATGAACAAGAAAGACACAAACTCCCTTTTCTCGTGGAGCTTGCACTCTAGTAGAATGCCGTGTGCCAAACACTGTGCTAATTACTTTATATTCACAGTAATGACGGCAACAATAATAACCATGATTTACCTTTATCGAGCACCTAAATGGATCTTGGAAAACTAATACAGTCCTCCAAAAATATTGCTGAGTGGGAAAAGTAAAGGCCTACAGGATAAACACCTAAGCCCCGTAGCATAGCAGACAGCATCATCTGAAATCGGTGGTGGTCTCGCCCCCATGCTGAACGAGGGGTGGCCCCAAGCATGCCCTGCACTCTCATTCTCGCCTTTGCCCTTGCACTCTCCTGTCTGAGACGCTTTCCCCGCCTTGAGCCTGCTGTGCAAGGTGGTCCCGCCTGGGCCTCTGTGCACGAGGGTTCAGGGGAGATTCCAGTGTCCCAGGATATGGTAAGGAAATAGCTGTTTTGGAGAAAGGGCAGGCATGGACCCCCTGACCCTCCCACCGAGAGGCATGGGAGGGCCTGGGTGTCACAGGGCCCACAGGGGAGGAACACTGGCCCCTTCTCTTCTGTCTTTTACAGGGCAAGCTTGAGAAGCTTGAGAAAGCAGGCCTGTCTGTGGACATAAGTCGACACAGGTCATTTCGGGCCAGGCAGCCAGATGGCAGGTGCAAGTTGTTCACAGGAGCTTGTCTAAGTTGCAGACCCCCTGCCGGGTGGGGAGTAGGGACCAAGGGGATGGAGGAAGCGTCTCTGCCCTAGGACGCTGGTGCAGCGCCTCCTGCTGGGGGGAGGGCGGGGCGAGTCCCAGCTGACTCCACCCAGGCAATAAGGGCTCCCAGCTGCCTTTGGAAGAGTTGTGCTCCTCTCATCTCAGGCCCCGCGATGCCTCTCGCTCTCCGGGTATCAGCCAAGCCCAGCCTCCTCTGGAGCTTCACCCTGGCTCTCCCCTCCCCCAGCACCCTGCAGATATCTCTGCATTTGGAGCATTGGGTCTGGTCGGTGGCTGTGTTTCTCTCTCCACGGATGACTGTCTTTCATCTTCGAACCCAAGACCCCTCCCTGTGCTTTGTACTTGATAGATGTTGGATACATGAATATGCAAAGGAGAAAGACCAGAAGAAAGGAAAAAGAATCCCCCAGATGTTTTCTGTTTATCTGTGTTTCTTTTTTTTCTTTTGTTTTTAGAGACAGGATGTTGCTCTGTCACCAGGTACAATCACAGCTCGCTGCAGCCTTGAACTTCTGGACTCAAGCAATCCTCCCACCTCAGCCTCCTGAATAGCAAGGACTACAGACATGAGCCACCACGCCTCGCTAATTTTTCTATTTTTAGTAGAGATGGGGTCTCACTTTTGCTCAGGCTGGTCTTGAACTCTTGAGCTCAAAGCGATCCTCCCACCTCAGCCTCCCAGAGTGCTAGGATTACAGGCATGGGCCACTGCACCCGGCCGAATCTGTTTTCTTGATGACTTCTACGGTATCTGACCCTTTCTTCCCTGGGCCTTAACGCCCACTGCATTCTGGCCTCTTGTTTCCACGCACCGTTGATGGGTAACTGACACATCTCTGGGCCTCATCCTCTCCTTTCCTTATAATCTTCCACGGCTCCCCCAGCCCTCCCAGCTCTGCCCAGCAGTCACAGCCCGGGAGAGTACCCCCTCCCCCAGGACTCGGGGCTCCCAGGAATCCCCCCATGCATCCAATCACTTCTTCCACGAGCATTTTTGAGTGCATAATCACAGCCCGGCACTGTGCAGGGAAATGCAGTAGGAATAAATCCAACACAGAGCTTACCGTCTAGCAGAGGCACAGATGTTAAACAAACACGATAAACACAGGATTGCAAATGGTGAGGAGCTGCCTGAGACACTCAAAGGATGCCGTGAGAAAAAGTAAGGAAGGACCCTCATTTAGGCAGCCGGTGGAGGGGAAAGAGAAGGTGTCTCCGAGGAAACGACGTCGAAGCTGAGCCAGAAGGTTAGAACCCGTTGGGTGGGGAAAGGGAGAGAAAGTCAGGTGCAAGGGCCCTGCGCTAGGAAGACGCTGGGTGTGCTTTACCGAGAGGGGTGATCGAGTGGCTGGAGTGACGAGGCACAGCTGGGGCAGATCTGCGAGGCCTTGCCACGGGGTTAGGTGTTTGGGGTTTCACCCTAATGTAGGAAAGCCACTGAGGGGTGCCAAGGTGAGGAGTGTCTGAATCATGTTTTACAAAGATCACCAGGGCTGCCGAAAGGAGAGAGGTTGCTGGGGGCCACAGGTAGAAAAAGCAGGGTCCCCTCTGGTAACACCAGAATCTGTGAGATCTCTTCTTGGCTGCATTGGGAGTTCTGTGCCTTTATCTGTCTTTATCTTGATTTTCGATCATGTTAAAAAAATCACTCAGTTTCTTTGCAGGTTAAAAAAAAGAAAAGCAGGGACGACAGAGTTATTAGCCCACTTTCCGTTAATGGTCTGAACAGCTGCCGAGTCACCCCTGAGTGCAATAAAGACTCGCAACAGGATGGGAACAGGTGTGCCCATCTTTCCTTACGCAGCAAATGGCAATTTCAGTGGGTTGGCACCGATTGGTCTAATTGGCAAGACGCTGCTGGGGTCTTCTGCTGAACGGACGGCAGGCCAGAGGGCCAGACCACGGCACAAGGACAGGACTTCGGCGCAGCAGCGAGTGGCTCCGCCAGTGCGTATCGCTGACGCCTTCGCAGCTACGTCTGTCTTTCACTCGGCAAGCGTGCTTCTAGAACTCCCTGGAATCATTTCTAGGTTTTAGAAGCACCTTCCGGCTGAGCCAGCTGGTTCACGCCTGTAATCCTAGCACTCTGGGAGGCCGAGGTGGGAGGATTGCTTGAGGTCAGTAGTTCGAAACCAGCTTGAGCAAGAGTGAGAACCTGTCTCTACTAAAAATAGAAAAAATTAGCTGGCACGGTGGCGCATGCCTGTAGTCCTAGCTACTCAGGAGGCTGAGGCAGGAGGATCGCTTAGGCCCAGGAGTTTGAGGTTTCTGTGAGCTAGGCTGATGCCACGGCACTCTAGCCTGGGTGAAAGAGCAAGACTCTGTCTCAAAAAAAAAAAAAAAAAAAATGAAAAGGAAGCACCTTCCTTCCCTATTTCTGCCCAGCCTCCCAAAAAAGGTTCCCAGGACTTACCTGGGACCCTATGGCCTCCTCACCAGAGACAGACTGGGCATCTCTTCAGCCCGGGGCTCTGGCCAGCCAGTGGTCCACCTTCCTGTCTTCCTCCTCTCTGCCTCACACCCACCAACTCCCCTGAATGCAGCAACAACCGCACTGCAACACAGGGGTACCACCTGCAGGCACAAACTCTCCCCTGCCAGTAAATCAGGACACGCACACACAGGGCTGGAAGCTGGCCTCACCAGACAGACGCTCCTGCCGCCTGGTCCGCGCTGTCGTCCCACCCACACCCTGCGGAGCCCAGCAGGGTCTTGGTGACCATCCGACGGTCCCTCCTTGTGGCAACACATTAGAACTTCCTGGAATTCTTTAAAACTATCCATGTTTGAGATGCGACACAGAAGGAAATATTATTTGGCCATGAAAGGGAATGAAGGACTGATACATGCTACAACATGAATGAAACTTGAAACCATCATGCAGAGTGAAAGAAGCCAGTCACAGAGAATGATTCCATTTATAGGAAACGTCCAGGGTGGGCAAATCTATACAGTCAGAAGGTAGATAGTGGTTGCCTAGCTCTGGGGTGGGGGGACATAGGGAATAATTGCTAATAGGAACATTGGTGTCTTTTGGAGGTGATGAAAATGTCCCAAAATTAGATAGAGGTGATGGTTGCACAACTCTATGTATAACCTAAAACCCATTGAATTGTACACTTTCAAAGGGTGGATTTTATGGCATGTGAATTATATATCAATGAAGCACAGATACATCCATGCCTGTGCCCAACCCCATCTCAATTAAATCAGAATGTCTGGGTGCTAAAGCCCAGGCATCGGTGGGGTGTCAAAGCTCCCCAGGTGATTCCAATCTGTATTGATTACAGAGGACCACTGGTCTGGTCTAACCCTCTGTTAGGTAGCTGAGGACACGGGTGTCTAAAAAGTTGCAGTGACTCTCAGTGTCATTTAGCAGAGGCAGGACTAGAACCCAGGCTTCTAAAGCCAGATTATCTCCAGCCCTGCTCTGTGCTCAGTCCCCTGACTAAATCCAAAACTCCTCGGACAGCTGCCTGCCTGACACCCCTAACTACATGCTTTTGAGCCTCTCAGACTCCTGCAATGTCTCTTGAATTGGTCTCTTGCCAAAATATCCAAGCTGCCTCACTTGTCAATATCACTCTTCCAAATCACTACTACCTCCTTAGCTCGTCCACTGCTTCTGAGCTATGTATCTAGCTGTTCACGCTCCACAGCTCCCACCTATTCTGCAGCCCAGCTTGTTGCTCTCAGCTGTCCTATTTCCTTCCAGTCAATTTCTTACCCATTATGAATTTGCATGTGCAAATGCCTACATTTACATTTAACACACAAAATCGGTACTGTCTTCACCTGAAAGGTTCCATCCATTCGGTCTTTACAGTCAGAGAGGAGAAGCTATTCATCACAGGAGGTTGGAGCCCTTAAGGAAGCCAGTGTAATTGGCTGTTCATAATTCCCATTTTGAGTTAGATGGCTGTTTAAAATGTAAGGAATCTTAACTACAAATGAATCTCCAGGGTAAGAATATAAGAAGCTCGCATCTAATGTCATTGTCAGGAATGACTGCTCTCAGGAAACCAGAAACATGTTGTAACCAGGCTTTATGGAGAAAAATAAAAACAGGCAAACTGAGAGCTTTCAAAAGGAGGGTTTAAAAAACATTTTTTGGGACCAGGCACAGTGGCTCACACCTGTAATCCCAGCACTTTGGAAGGCCAAGGTGGGAGGATCAATTGAGGCCAAGAGTTTGAGATCAGCCTGAACATCATGGTGAGACCCCATCTCTACAAAAAATTTAAAAATTAGCCAGGCATGGTGGCACATCCCTGTAGTTCCAGCTACTTGGGAGGCTGAGTTAGGAGTATCCCTTGAGCCTAGGAGTTTGAGGCTACAGTGAGCTTTGTGCCACTGCACTCCAGACTGGGAGGCAGAGTGAGACCATGTCTCTAAAATTAAAAAAAAAAAAAATTTAATGTACATTTTTGTTCATAATTTGGTCAGTAAATGCATAGAGATTCCTGCTTCCTTCCTAAGCACTAAGATACTTGTAATACCTTCTCATCTATAAAAAGTAAAGACAAGGGTTATATTGATTTACATCTGTATCCTTTTGTTGCTTTAGGGCTTTAAACTTTTAAAGGTCACGAACTTTCTTATTCATCTTCCTATCTGCCCCTCCTCACTTCTTCCATTGGAATCCAGTGCAGACTCAGGGATCAACAAAAATGCTTCAAATGAAGCCAGCACCAGTGTATCTCAGATGGAGACCAGGGACTAGGAAATGAGGAAGGGAATAGCGTAATCATTATATTTAGCATTATTATATTACACACCGCATCAGTTCACATGTATCTATTGAGCTCTGTGGGGTGAGAGTAGTTGAGACAGGCTTGCGAGGAGGTCGGCTACTTCTCCCCACGGAGCCAGGTCCCTAAGATAGGGGTCGCCACAGAGGATAAGGAAATTGATAGGCAACAGAGAGAAATAAAAGAATACACACAGACTAAGGTATAGTTTATAGTTTTATATATATAAAAAACTATATCACATATAACACAGCAGGAAGTACCTAGGGGACTGGCATATTTCCATAACCGCCAGCAATATGGTTAGATTCATACAGGTTTTTATAATCACAGACATTAATTACCAGTTGTCAGGGTAACATATTTGCATATCAGGGAATGCAGTTGCTAGGGGATACAGGTAGTGGATTAGGGTCAAAAGTCCTCTCAAGGGGCTTCTAATCTATCTCGGCAAACAAACAGGTACAAAGTCTTTCAGGGACTAGCTTCTAAAGAGGTAGTTGTCAGTTAACAAAGATAAAACAAAAGAGGTATAGTGGCTCTATATATCTTTGATTAGTTATGATGGACTTAAAGGTAGACAGACAGGAGAGAACAGGAAGCCCATCTCTAATAAACAGGTTGTTTATAATGACTGGGGCACATCTCTGGGCAAAGTGCACTCATTGTCTCCGGCTCCCATCCTGTGGGCCATGTTTGCCTTGCCTTGTCTTTCAAGACACAGGGAAGCTCACAGATTTTGAGATACCGGGAAGCCTTCCTGGAAAACATCCCTACCAGAGATTTGAGAGCTCTCCCATGAGAGCAGCCTCTATTAAGTGAACCATTGAGTCCACACATTCCTTCAGGGCAAAACCCTGCAAACTCCTGTTTCTGTCTTTAATATAGTGATATTGGGCTATAAAATAAAATAATGATCTTATGAGCCACATCTCATTAATTCCTCAATCATATTTTCTCAACAGAGCTCACCCTGTATGCCAGGCACTATTGTGGGCACTGAGGTGAGTCACTGAACACAACCGGCCCAGCTCTCCAGAAGCTTCCATTCTACAGAAAATAAACCTCCCCGCTTCGGCTGCCGGGATGTGCAGAGTCTGCTGGACCCCAAAGAAAGAAAGAGAGCCTAAACTGCAGACACTTGCCCCACTTGCTCCCACTCACCATGATCCTTTCATGGGTCTTTTTCTTCTTGTAATTGAGGAGAAAGAGGAAAAAAATGATAAGGGAAAAAACTACTCTCTGAGTGGCCGCATGAAGTGTGCACCACACTGTCACACAGTTTGTGTCATTTCATGTCACCACCTGCGGAACAGGGAGCATCATTCCCTCTGTAAGTAGGGAAGGAAGCCCTGGTCGGCGTTAACGTGTTCATGGCCGCAGGGCAGGTAAGATGCAGGGCTGGGAGAGAGTGGCCCAGGTCACCAAGGCGCTAGTCCGTGTCTTCCATTTTACCACAGTTTCCCAGTGAGACAAGGAAGCTCGGGGGCTGGGGGTGGAGGAGGGAGATAGTTCCTCCTGGCCCGAACACTGAAATGTCCCTCTCGGAAACGGAAAATAAGGGCTGCAAAGACAGCGTTGTATTGGCTGAAACACTGAAGCTCTGTCCTTAGCCTCAAAAGTGAGACTCTTTCATTACCTGAAAGCTTGGGACTTTTGTGACTGACCAAGTTGTGGGCCCCACCCAAGAGATTGTCCAGGAGTGGAGAAAGAATAGCTGACGAGATATACTGGAAGGCAGTGGTAGAAAAAATAAAAATAATAAAGTTGTTTTCTAATCGTAAACTAGCAAGTGTCCAGGAAAGGCTGATTTATAACAAGGAGGCTCTTACGAGTGGCTGCCATGTGCCACTGTCACCGCTGTGTGGCAAGGCTGGGGTCAAGCTGTGCTTCTTGCAAAGGTAGAAGAGAAAGCCCTCTGTGTCGCATTTTATGATTAAATACCTGAGTACTGAGCACGGAAGTGCGACTCCTGGGTCCCGTGTGCGAAGTTTGCAGTCTCCGCCTGCCGTGCTTCTCCGCAAAGACACAGGTGTGGGAGGCGGATACCCAGGTTCCTTCTCATCCTCACTGTTTTTATTTCAGTTCTTTTCCCTAGAATTCAAAACACTCTCCTCCCTCTGCTCTAAAACCAAAAAGCCCCATGCCTCCTCTCCCATCCTGCTGACTCAGACAAGACTGGGTCTCAGCTTGAGCTCACCGAGAGTTTGGCTTCATCCAGCAGACGACAGGAGGCCTCTGAAGGGCTCTGAGTAGAGAAGAAATCATTAGGAAGAGTCATCTAGGCAGTCGTGCTCAAAGGAATGGTGCAGGAGCAAACTCCATTCCATCCCAGAGCAGATTCTGGGAGGGACAATGGCGCACTGGCGCCACCTGGAGGCAGCCAGGCTCAATTACATAAGTAGTTTTCCTGAGAGCTGACCGACTCCCTTCCGAAACCAAACCTGCAAAACAGAAAGTCATCTGTTTATTTGGACTAGGCTGAAAAGAACAAAGCTTCAAAGAAGTGGCTCTGCTAGAGACGCTAGGGCTGGCCTGGGCCTCCATGTCCTCCCTCAGGAGAGGCTGATTTTTAAGGTGGTTCTTGAATTTCTTCAGTACTAAAACCTCCCAGGATGGGCTGGAGAGACCCCCGCCACCACCACGGAAACCTGTTTTACGACAGATTTGCAAATCAAATACCTTTGCCAGTCATTTGCAAATCACCTTTGCCAAAATACAGGCTTGTCGTTTCTCAGAGGCAGGCGAGGCTAGTTCCTGTTTCAAGTGACGGTCACACTGGAAAGAGAAAGTGTCCCCACTGAGCACTAGAGAGGGTTGTCACAGGAGAGACTGGCAGTCAGAGCCTGCGCTGTTAGCCTGCCCAGCTTTCTCCAGTTTGGTTTGTTTTTTCCTAATGGCCCTGTCGTTTACAACCCAACCCAGGAATTAACAAAATAGGGAAAACTAGAAATTGAAATGAAGCAGTTTCGGGAATTAGGACTAGACCCTGGAATCCCAGATTCTTTCTGCCAGAATCCACTTAGAGACTTCAGTATGTAATTCTGGTCATATCATGTAATTTGTTTCTCTCTTCTTTCAGAAAAGGGGCAAACTACATTCCTTATCAGTTTTCTCCAGGTCACTAAGTCATGGGAAGTTTATTATGGCTAAACTTATTTTTGCCATTGGAGCTACCTCCTTCCTAATATCTAATGTTTTCTTAAGAAAGTCGTTCCCTGCAGACAAACAAGGTCATTTCTCAGAGTCTTTGCTAAATCTGCACTGGACTTTTGCTTCTGGAGGAATGGGAACTTAGAAGCAGCCTGACATCAGTCATCCTGATTTGCTCACTTAACACTGGCTGCAAACTCCAGACGTTTCTATTGTTATGTGCATTTTAAAGGTGATGAAATAAATGCTCAAAGAATAACCTGCCTTAGTACATGCAGCTAAAAAGTAGAAAGACTAGGATTTAAAATCCTAGCATTGTGGTGGCTCCTTCCTGTAATCCTAGCACTCTGGGAGGCAGAGGCGGGCGGATCGTTTGAGCTCAGGAGTTCAAGACCAGCCTGAGCAAGAGCAAGACCCTCTGTCTGTCAAAAAGTAGAAGGAAAAACAAAAAGCAGGACATGGTGGCGTGTGCCTATATTGCCAGCTACTAGGGAGGCTGAGGCAGGAGGATCACTTGAGTTCAGGAGTTGGAAGTTGCAGTGAGCTACAATGACACCACTGCAATCTTCCAGGGCGACGGAGTGAGACTCTGTCTCAAAAAAAAAAAAAAAAAACATAGGAGTTCAAAAATCCAAGGGTTGCCTGACTACAGATTCACATTGCTTCCTACAGCACCTAGCAGAGTTTGACTTCGTAGAAGTCTAGAAGTCTGAGGAGAAGAAACCTGAAGGGTTAAAGAAAGCAATGATATCCCAGGGTAAAAGAAAATGGGTTGGGTCTGGGCATCCTGGGCAGGAGATTGGCTGGGAGAAGGAAAGGCTGGGCCAGGGAAGGAGTTGGGCTTCTTAACACATTTAAGGTGGGGAAAGACCTTGCCCCAAGGTCAAGTGTTGGAGAAGGTGCTGGGAAGATCTTGCCTCAAGGACTTTCTGAAAAACCAGTCTAATTGCCTTAGCACTGCTACTGTGACCCTTAACTTCCCCAATATCTGCCTCTTCTCTCTCTTTCTTTCTTTTTTTTCTTCGCATACCAATCCACTTTCTTTCTTAATTGTGGATATTCTAATGGAACTTTTGGGTAGGCAGTTGTCTGTTCTCAGTTCTTTGTGTGCTCTTCACCGAAGAATGATCACACACCAAAAGCAAGGCAAGCATGAGACGAAGTTTACTGGGGAAAGGCAAGATAAGTCTACAGAGCGCGATGGAGGTTCACAGAGCAGAAGCAAGTCACGTTCGCTGCAGATGGCGAAGGAGTCCCCTGTGGTAACAAGAGGCTCTGGTAATGGTCTGGGGTCTTGTTTTATAGTGTCTGGATGGGGCCTTCCTAGTGGTTCAGACAGCACCACTGAACCACTTTGCACAGTTAACCACATGACAATTAGCCTTAGGTTACTCTAGGTCACTTATGAAATCCTGCTGTGCCTGGGCTGCCAGGCCTGGACTGGGGAATTCCCTGCATTCCTTTGCAGACTGGCAGGGTTCCTTTCTCTTCCCAGGTGTGGCACTTGCTCAGGGCAGGATTAAGGTGGAGCAGCACCAGGACTGGGGCCTGCCTTTGTCCTCCTTCCCCAGGTGGAGCAATTGCTCAAAGCAGCACCCAGGTAAGGCACCGCTTTTGTCCCTAGGAGAGGTGGAGGTCCCTTGCTATCTACCTAACAGAACCAGTGAGAAATTCAGGCCTCTCTTCTTCTGACTGAATATCATGTAATGTCTTTCACTTCGTTCTTCCATTAAAGGCAAAGTATGTGCTATAAAATCAAAGTTCACATTCTGCAGCTGGCTTTCAAGACAGTTGAGCCAACTGTACACTATCTTTTCCACGTTTTTCTTTTAAACTGCTTCAGAGCTTGCTCTTCCCTTCTATACCCTTCTCAGGGTTGTCAGTGTGTCCAGGGGCTGAGCTGCTGGAGGTGTCTCCTCAGAGGCAGTGACAAGCCGAGAGGTTGGTTACGCAGACTAAATAAGTAAATTGGGCAAATAAGGAAATCTACAGAGGATAAGGGGAGCCAGGTTGGAGACGGAACCAGAAGAGACAGAGGAAGGATGGGAAGAACCCTGAAGTATTGGACTATGATTAGAAGTATAGCATGAATGCATTGTTTTGAAATATAGAAGTAAATATATACATATATATATATTCAGATATAACTATATGTGTGTGGAGGTATGCATATGTATATATACAAACAAATCCTAGCTCTATCAGCTGTGCAGGACTAGAAATAATAACATCCCAGTAGCAATGATGAAAAGGAACCAGGAAATGGCTGATTCTAGGGATGGAACAAGGTGAGCCTGGAATATCTTCTTGTGCCAGAAAATAAGAAGATACTTAAAGAATGATGGGGACATGGGCCAGGCATGGCGGCTCACGCCTGTGATGCTAGCATCTGGGAGGCCGAGGCAGAAGAACAGCTTGAACCTAGGATTTTGAGGTTGCTGTGAGCTAGGCTGACATGATGGCACGCTAACCTAGGCAACAGAGTGAGACTCTGTCTCAAAAAAAGAAAAAAAAGAATGATGGGGACATGTCGAAAGGACACAGGGACCACCTTGAAGGAGAGCCCATTGGCTAAATCTGGGACAATCTACACATCAAAATAAACATGATAGTACCAGATTTCAACCTATTAAATAAAATTTGAATTCACATTGCTAAATATATGAATAAACAACTAAATAAAAGGAGGAGTAAATGAAAGCTCTTTCTTACAGTAAAATGCCAAGTCACAAATATAGAAGGGATGACAGAAAGAGAAAACCACCATATCACACCATTTTGGTGATGATTGACTCAGATAAGGATCATCCACGAAGAGTAAGGCTAAGGGGTGGCAGTTGATAAGAACCAATTTATCAGTGGTAAAGGGGGAAATGGCGATTGTATGGAGGAGAAATCTGGAAGACACTACACGACCAGGCGACCAAGGGTGACAGTGGCAGCAGCGGAACAGGGCAGCATTCCAAGCCGGAACATGCAGAGCGCACGCCTGTCCGCAGCGCTCCCCTCGAGGACGCACGGAAGGACTCACCAAAGTGAAATCAGATGAAGCCGGGTCTAGGGGCCCCCTACACATGAAAGACCTGCACTCTTTGAAACTGAAGCATATGGAAGGCAGGGAAAGTTTGAGAAATTATTCCCCACTAAAGGAAACCACCTTCCTTCAATATGGACATGGTGGCAACCAAAAGCAACGCATGTTCCCAGATTGAATCCTGGACTAGAAAGGGACCTGAGCTGGCAACATTCGCACGGGGTCTGCGGGTTGGGTGGCAGTGCCGTGCCAGGGCCGGTTTCCTCCTCGGAGGGTTTGCCTTCGTTTTCTGCACTGCCGTAACAAACTACCACAAACTGGGTGTCTCGAAACAACAGAAATGTATTCTCTTGCAGTTTGGGAGTCCGGAAGTCCGAAATCAAGGTGTTGGTCAGTAGGTTGGTTCCTTCTGGAGACTCTGAGGGACAAAGCACCCCAGGACTCTCTTCTAGCTTCTGGAGGATGTTGGCCAACTATTGGGGTGCCTCCATTTGTGGCCTCATAACTCTAATCTCTGCTCCATCTTCACTTGCCCTTCTCTGTGTGTCTCTGTGTGTCTCTTTGTCCTCTTCTCTTCTTGAGGACATCAGCCTATCGGATTTAGAGCCCATCATCAACCCAGGATGAACTCAACTGAGATCTTTAATTACATCAGCAAAGACTCTATTTCAAAATGAAGTCACATTCTGAGGTTTCAGATGGACGTGAATTTTGGAGGGACACTATTTAACTCATCACAAGATTGTATCCAAAAATACACACTGGAGTGTTTGGAGGGGATAAGACATTATGATTGTAACTTGCTTGCAAATGGTTCACAAAATGATCGTGGGGGAGTCAAGAGTTCTCTGCGTACTGTCAAGAGACAAAATTACACAAATTTAGTTTAAAGGTATTAGTTGGCTTTTAAGTACAATTCTAGAATCAGGCAACACCTCGTTGTATAATATAGAATGAGTGCTCCAAGGAGCTGAGCAGAGGAGTTTGGCTTTATAGACAGAAAAGGCCTGAGGAGAGCAGAAACAGAGCACAAGAAGTGGGTCGGTCGTTGCAAAGTTACTTTCTTTGTAAAGGCTGAAGGAGAGGGAGCTTCCTTCCTTCCTCTGATGTCTTGGAAGGTCAGAAAAACGACTTAGTTTGGGTCGGTGACGTGGAACTTCAGCGCGAGTGACTCCATTTTGGTCTGGTCTGTGGGGCCGGCGCAGGAGCTCAGTCCAGACGATGGCCTCCTATAGATCTTATTTAACAGTACGGTTCTTGCAACTGCTCTATGCACGTAAAATTATTTCAAAATAAATCATTTACTTTTTTTTTTTAATTTTGAAATTATTTGAAGGTTTTCATGGGGAAATAGGAGAGAATAAGACAAGATTCCAAATGTTTGTGCTTCCACGGGCTCTGCCACCGTCCTTGCTTCGTGCCTGGGTCCTCAGAGATTAGGGCTCCCCCTCCTCGACTGAGCAGGAGCGGGGATGAGCACCCCGTGCTCTTACCTTGACGCCTGTCCTGTCTCACGGTCAGTGTTCTTCGGGAGGATCCAATGTGGATTCGGGGTGGACGAGATACATCTTCAGAAGGGCCGGATTTAGAATTCGGTCACGACCATGAGAGGCTTTGTTCGAGCCAACTGCGGGATTCAAAGTGGCGGGTCTGGTCCGGGTCACAGAGCTGGGAGCCCAGGGCTGGCTCCCAGGGCCAGGGCTGACAGCCCTGGGGAAATCGCCACCCCCAAGGGCTGCTTATTGCTGGATGCGCCGCACGCCTTCAGTATTTCATTTTCAAATCTGACTTTAGACTTATGTCTAGCCTTATCATTCTTGCTTTGTCTTTCCTGGTTTTCTTCTCTTTTTATTCCTCTAAAAGAAGGAAAAATGCAATTCTTTTTTGCCTATTACGTCCATTTCTAATCTCAATCGAAAATCTGTCTTCCCATGTTTTTAAACCTTTCAATTTAGCTAATACATTTTAAAAAGAGTTTCACCTTTTATTTCTTCTACTTTAAATCTCAGACACTTTATCTTTTATTTTCCATTAATTATCAGATTTAGTGGGTTATTTGTTTTTTTAGATTTAACTCTGATTTAATTGGGGTTTTCTTACCTTTAATTTTTACCTTTAATCTTCCCTCAAATTCCCATAGTCCCTTTATTAGCTTGCTCTAATTTTCTTTCTTTCCTTTTTATTTCTCCTCTCATACAGTGATTGGCTTTGACAATGGCTGCAAAGAAGCATAGTCCCAGAGGAGTTAGGAGTTCAGAGCTGATGACACAGAAGAGGTTTTCTTCTCGGGCCGTGTCCAAAGCCGCCAGTCTGGCTCCCACAGTGGCTCCAAAGCATATTGAATGATGCCCTAAGAATTGTCACCCTGCATTCGAAGACTTCATCTGTCCTAGGGCTATAATTCTCTCTGAAATATTATTTATATCATACATAATCCCATCCTTTGTGTTTTAAAATCAGTGGTCTTCAATATCTAGCGAAATTTTGTTAAGCAAACCACATCGGTGACAGGTCATAAGTCACGAGCCAGAGGACGTAGTCAAGGAGGTCACAGCAGCCTGGCGTGGCCTCAGTTGACCCACCGGCCCTGCATCTTGGAGGGGGTCTCTGACAGTCGTCAGGCCTAAGGCAAGACTGGTTTTCCTTTCTGTTTCTAATCTGCTTACTCCCCATTTGCAACACCTTCCTTCCTGGCGGACTGTAAAAGGATGTGGATGTGTGGCTTTCTTAGGCGCCCTTCCCTCCTTATGGCAGTCCTGGGAAAACCGGCCAGTGTGGAGATTATTCTGAATATATTTTTAAAATAACCACAAGCAGAAAATACAAATAGGCGGGGCTCAGTGGCTCACACCTGTAATCCCTGCACTTTGGGAGGCTGAGGTGGGAGGATTGCTTGAGGCCAGGAGTTTGAGACCAGCCTGGGCAACAGAGCAAGATCCCATCTCTAAAAAATAAAAACAGAAAGAAAATTTCCCTTTCCCAACTTTGCATTCCACCCCTGTGTTAAAAATGTACCCAGGATTTGTTTTAATCAGATATGGCAAGACAGCAGACATGGAAATGACCGTCACGAAGGAAGAAGTTTATACTCGCAGAGTCTAGAAACGGGAGGCACGGTGCACCATGCAGGGCCAGTAAGGAAGGACCAGGGAGGGTCGGGAGTCAGAAGAAGAGGGAGAGCATGGCCCAGAGCCTTTAATTGAGGTTTTCTCAGGAAGGAAAGAGTGAGGCAGGATAAGTATGCTAAATAAGTGTTGGATTGGGTAGTTTGAATAATTTCATCAGGCTCAGGGCTATAGGGGTGGTCCTCAGTTTACCAGTAACTGGCCTTGGGGTGATTGAGGGTAGGGGGATTATTGGCTTGATGTATGAGAATTTTATTTTTAGAGATGAGGGTCTCAGTATTGTTGCCCAGGCTGGAATGCAGATTCAAGCATTGCACATTACAGCCTCCAACTCCTGGGCTTAAGTGATCCTCCTGTCTCAGCCAGTTCCAGAGTAGCTGGAGCTACAAGTGCACACCACCACGTCTGGCTGAGAGTTTGACAAAGAAGGTGGTTTGCAGCAGGGGGCTCTGGCTTGAACATGTATATCAAATGCATGTTCACAGGGAGGTTATTTGCTATCTCTAGGAATTATCTAGCCCTGGGAGTCTCTCCAGGATTAAGGCCCCAAATGCCAGGTCATCAAGAGTAAGAAAATATAGTCAATACAACCCCCAACGTCCCTCCCTGCCCCCACTCCATGAATCAGCATCTCAGCACCCAGCTCCGAGTGTCCTCTGCTGGCTCCCACAGCGGATGCTGGTGGCCTGCAGCTCCCTCTGTGTGGCGTCCTTTTTCTCCCGGCCAGGCCTGGCCCTTGCCCAGGTGGGTCACAGAACATAGGTAATGGCCAGGAGGGCAGGTAGGGGCAGACGTTGAGGAGGGCGCCTCCGTCTTGGGGACACAGCCATGGCACTGTGTTCAAGCGAGTGGGGTGGGCGCCAGCCCTTGTATGGACGAGGAAACCAGCCACTCGGGCTCAGAGGGTTCTGGGGAATATTGCAATTTTCAAACCCATCAACCCAAATGTCCCAACTTCCTATCTCCAGATTCCATTTTTTTTTTCTAATCAGAGCCCTGACCTGGGCAGAGCAGACTTACCTACGCTGAAAATTCAATCCTTTCTAGAATTCTGCTACTCTTACGATCAACAGATCCTCAGCTTTTTCTGCCCTCTGGCTACTGCAGAATGGGATTCTCCCCTATGCCACCAAGGTCTCTGGTTTTCACACCTACCTTGTAAGTTTTCAAAGCATCAACTGCCCTTGGGACAGTCATCCAATTCCATTGTCCTTCTATCCCCCCACACCCCATATTTCTCAAATGCCTACTACATTTCACCTGCTACTGTAGTTCCTTCCACTCATTTGCCGTCCAAGTTCACTACTGGCAAAAGTTTTACCAGCTGCATTGCTACGTTCCACCGGGGCTAAGCTATGCCCCACCTACCAGCAGTTATGAAGTCCTCATTGCCAGCCGGAACCGCAGGTGATTCAGCTACAGAATCCCATTTTAGCATCTGCTTTTGTGGACTATTCCTGTTATCACCAGTTATGGGTTGATTCCCTGGAAAACAGACTCTGAGATGGAGATTAGCATGTAGGAAGCTTATTAGAGTGCTCTTGGGATTACCACCCCTGGAGAAAGGGCAGGAAGTGATCAGAATGAGAAGTTGGACTGTGCTGTGGTCTCAACAAAGGCCTCAGCTGACCCCATGGGGACTTCTGGTACTGCGATGGCCCTTCAGAGTCGTCACAATTTGGGACAAGTCCTCTGAGCCTTACACCCCTGCAATGAACAGTCATTGGATACAGACTGCCCCAGGAAGAGGACGTGATCTTAGGCAAGGGGATCTGTGCAGCCACAGTCAATTTCTGGAGAGGGCCGGCAGCTGAAGGCTCTCAGCCAGCCGCACTCCCAGAGCCCAGATCGGCAGGGTGATGTGGACGGTGCACCATACCATCCCACACCTTGCAATCTGGACATGATTTATCTTGGCGTGCTCATGCCCCCATCAAGATGCATGCTGTCTGCTTGGACATATGGTCTCTCTTTTGTGATTATTTAACTTGTATTTACATTGCATCTTCCATGGCAGAATTATTTCACTTAAGAACCTTAAATACCAGGATTTGTGATGGACCCAGAAGACAAAGAATGGGAATGAAAACATCATTTCCCCACGGGTCATATGTTTAGAAACAAATCTTCTAACCTAGATGGAATACTTATCACACTTATTTAGAAATAGAATCTGGAAGTTCAGGATATAGAAGGTCGACTGTTTTGATTAGAAGTACTTGAGAACAATTTTTGGAAAATCCTACCCACTAGGAATCTGGAAGAACAATGTGACACATTAAGTTTACATTTTGCCTCTGTAGATATGCTAATCACTTGATAAGTTAGTTGCCATTTGAGGTTCTGAAAGTAGGTAAAAAGTGAATGAGCCTGGCAGAGTGTTGTGTGTCTATAGTCCCAGCTGCTCAGGAGGCTGAGGCTGGACGTTCACTTGAGCTCAGGAGTTAAGGCTGTAATGTTCTTTGATCACACCTGCACTCCGGCCTGGGCAACATAGCAAGACCCCATCTCTTAAAAAAAAAAAGTGAATGAAATCACCCTTCGACCATTCTGGTTCAGTTCTTAGAAGAGTTTTATGGGGAGGGTAGCTCCTTTGCACAGAGGGCATTTATTAAAAAGCATTGCTCACAGAAAGTCTTTGCCATGAAGGAATCTGGCGTATGTTTTCCTAGCCACTGATCAGAGTGTCCAGGTTGCTTGGTTTCATTTGAGCTAGGCCAACGCAGATGTGAATAAAAAGAAACTGTCTCAAAGTTCGGCCTAAACCCATGGGCTATGAGGCTGTAGGGGGTCATTTTGACTCCCAAGACCGAAACAATGTGTGTATGGTAGCCATGGTACATTTATGATCTACGGAAATTCCAGTACTACGTGCAGTAGGTTGATGTTCCACAGGGCTCAGGGGCAGATAACATCAGCCTTGGGTAGGAAAGAGGAGGCCTGAGTTTGCGGTTTGTGGTTTGTTTGTTTGTTTTTCTTTTTTCATTTTGCTTTTAAATCCGAAGAAAAATAAATCAATCTTCGATTACATTTTAATATCAATACAGCAGTATAATAATCTGTGCTTGTTATTTCCTTCACTCCCAATGTTCTTAACAATAAAAGGACATTGGTTTTTAAAGATAGAAAAGAAAGGGACACGGAGGGTGTGAGTCGCACATGGGCCGCTTTATACATTGTTAATGGCCCTGAGGTACAGAGGCAGCTGTATTTTAGGGTGAAAAGCTCTAGCAAATACAAATACAGGTGCCAAAATTTAATTCAAATTGAATTTGAATTTCAGATAAACAATGAGTAATTTTTTTGCACACGTATATTCCAAATAGCGTGTGGCATCCTGTAAAGTATGTTCCAAATGTTGCATGGTGTCCGGTATTTTCTCTGGCAACTCTACTGTTAATTTCCAAGGGAAAACTCTTCACTTACGCAAGGGGACTGACAAGGTGAAGAGGACCAGCAACGCGGCTGCCTATGACAATATGAAAAGGGGTAATGAACCCAAGGAACTATGAAAGGAGGAGTAGCAAAGAGGAAACTAAAACAGAGCTAGACAGCCAAGCAAAATTGGACTGCCCAATACATAAAAATACATTCAAAATGGAGTTTACATGTCACAGTGGAACAGTAGAACGGGGTGGGCAGACGACTGAAACCAAGTGCAAATGACAAGCCCGGGGTCACAGTCCCAGAGCAGTGGGGCGAGGCAGGATGGCGTGGCCAGGTCGACGCCCAGTGAGACATGGAGAATGTTGGTGTCGATCGGTGGTTTTAGGGTTTGAAAAGCCTGGGCAAGCCTCTATCGCGATGAACTTACTCTCCGGTGGGGAGGGGGGGCGCTGACTCCGGGAAATAGGGTATATGAGGAAAAATGGAAGAAACATTGAGAATTGACAGCCCTGAAGGAAGCAATAATGAAATTCAACCTACAAATCCTCTGAAAATTTAAACTTGCCTTCCTAGGCTAGCATAGAGGCCAATGTATATTCAAACTCATCAAGGGTTTTCCTGATTTCTAAGTCCCTGAAAAGTCTCAATGGTGCTCCCAGCTCTGACAAATTTCTTTTCTTTCTTTCTCTCTCTTTCTTTCTTTCTCTCTCTCTCTCTTTCTTTCTTTCTTTCTTTCTTTCTTTCTTTCTTTCTACACAGTGTTACTCTGTTGCCTGGGCTACAGTGCTGTGGCGTCAGCCTAGCTCACAGCAACCTCAGACTCCTGGGCTCAAGCGATCCTCCTGCCTCAGCCTCCCGAGTAGCTGGGACTACAGGCATGCGCCACCATGCCTGGCTTGTTTTTTCTATATATTTTTAGTTGGTCAATTAATTTCTTTCTATTTTTAGTAGAGACGAGGTCTGGCTCTTCCTTGCTCAGGCTGGTTTCGAACTCCTGAGCTTGAGCAATCCTCCTGCCTCGGCCTCCCAGATTACAGGCGTGAGCCACCACGCCTGGCCCCCACTATGACTTTTAATCACAGGCATTCAATGCATAGAAGAATATAGGGTCTAATTCAGAAGATCAGGCTTTGTGATCTTGGCAAGTCTGGGCTGTTTCCTTGGCTTCCTTCTCTCCTAACACACGGAGGATGGACGTCTGAGATCCTGAAAGTGCATCTTTTTTTTTTTGGCTCAGTTTGGCAAAAGGACTCAAATGCACTTTAATCAAAGCAGAGAAAATGCATCATCTGATGGCCCGGTCTACATTTGGGAGAAGCTGTTCAAACTTTTTATATGAAATAGTGTCGTTATCATTACTATCTCTGGGTAATGTTCTTGGCTCTAGGAAAACAGAAACAAAACTAAACAACCTTAACAGAAATGACTTTGAACTCTCTCTCTTCCGTCTTTAGATTTTCTCTGTCCCAGGCCTGCTTGGACTTTTTGGGTTTAGGGAGCAATCCAGAAAGACAGGAAGCAGTATTGGCATAAAACCATAGCTCTTCTATCAATAATCAGACAAGAATAATTTCTCACTTGCATTCTCTCCCTTTTTCCTCTTGCACTGAGGCCTTGTTGAACTGGTTTGCCCAGCTTTGGAATTATTAGTAAATCTTTGATTAGTTCTTGAGAAGACATTCAAAGAGCAAAGCTGGAAAGACAGCACAAGGCCACATTTAAGTGTGGAGAACATTCATGTACAAACTGTGCGGCAAACAGAGTAACATTTGCAAGTAAGCTATTCAAAAAAATAATGAATCAGAGATGACTACTACAAAAGTACATTCACTTTATTCAAACATTTCCTTGGCGGCTTGCAAAACAAAGTTGCTTTCTGGTTGGAGAACATGCCACAACAGTGACTCAAGCCTGACTCACGGCTCCCTGACCAGTGGACTTCAAGGAGACAAAAAACAATTCAGGCTGGTTAAGGAGGCCTCACGTTGATCCAGCTTCCAGAAACCTGATAAAAGCATCTTCTCCCACCACAGAAAATGTGACTTTTCTTCATCATTTCCTTACTTTTTTAAAAAAATAAGTCCCTTTTGTAGAAATTTCAGGAAATTTCCAAAATTAAATAAAACATGCTCTCTATTCCTCAGTTTCCACATCTATAAAAATGATGAGGGTTAAATATTCTAAAACACACGAGGTACTAAAGAAAGCAATTGGAAAAAGAAGAAACACCTGCTCAACCAATGTTTGCCATTATTATGATTATTATTATTATTTTATTGAAAATCTTGCCAAGGTCTCTTCCTGGTCTCCCTGCCCTTGACCCTCCACGCTCCAGGCCCCACATAGCACTGTATGCCCCGCATGCTTGTTCAGGGTTAAATTGTAAATTCCCCCTTCCCCACTAAAATGCATATGTTGAAGCTGTAACCCCCAATACTTCAAAATGTTCTCTTACTTGGAAATGGGATTGTTGCAGATGTAATTAATTAAGATGAGGTCGGTAGGGTGGACCCCTAATCCATTATGACTGCCGGTATTATAAATGCGGACACACACACGTGCACACACACACACACAGAAGACCGTGTGAAGAGACACAGGGCAAACACCAGGTGAAGATGAAGGCAAAGATCCAGGTGATGCCTCTATCAGCCAAGGAACGCCAGAGTGCCAGCAAACCAGCAGAAGCCGGGAAAGAGGCACCGAACCCACTCTCCCACAGCCCTCGGCAGGAACCAACCCTGCTGCCACCTTGATCTTGGACTTGTAGCCTCCAAAACTGAGAAACAATAAAGGTCTGTGTTTAAGCCTCCTCGTCTGCGGTACTTTATTAAGTAGTGCTAGCAAACTAATATACTTGTATTATACATGGCTTCAATGTTCCCACCTTCTCGTCTCTA
Organism: Mirza zaza; assembly: GCA_008750895.1. Classification (NCBI taxonomy): domain Eukaryota; kingdom Metazoa; phylum Chordata; class Mammalia; order Primates; family Cheirogaleidae; genus Mirza; species Mirza zaza. The sequence goes on along the minus strand of VSMD01103500.1, from coordinate 109,636 downwards.
CCAATGCTATTAATATAACATTTAATTGGCAAAACCCTCTCTTGCTGCCAGTGGAAAACCAATCCATATTTAGAATGGTATATTTCTCTACTCAGATATCTGCCATCAGAATTAACTCAGTTCCTATTGTTCCCTACATAATATGTCCCTAATAGCTCCTACCACGATCCTTGTGTATTACTATTTTTACTCCACTGGGGCTACACCTATCTACCCCACCAGAGTATATTGTAGTTCTTGCTATATACATTGCCTCGATCATAAATCACAATCCAGTTTTAAGGACAAATTTTTTAAAAAGCTAAAGTACTTTTTTATCGGTAAAACCAATATATCACAGGACATAAAATGCAAGTTGGCAGAGGAATGATGTTCCAAATTATTTGCAAGGCAATCAGTACATGTAGGAAAAGTCAATATGTCAGTAAGCTTAGCCACATAAGCAAAAATATGTAATGTAATAGACATATAGATTATTTTAATATGAATCATTAATGTGTGTGAGTCAACTCCTTCACAGAAGCCACAGGGCATTTGGACGTCATGCATCTCCTGTGGTGCTTTGTGCAGCCACCCTTGACCACAAGGAGCTAGCACCCTGTCTACTGTTTTCTTGTCTTCTAAGTAGGCAGACTTGTAGGTTTCATTTTGTATTATAGTAAGATTCCCTTCCTTTTTCCCAGGGTGTTTTTTCATCTAGATTGTATGTCAGTATTTTTTGCAGTCACAAAGGAGACACAGTGAGATGACGTAAACTTCCTCTCAAGGTGAAGCCAGTCCTTCTTTTTACATCTTAAATGTGATCACTTTTCCTTTTCCCAGTGTCCACCCAGAAACCACTGCTCCTTCCAGACCTAGTGATACCCCTCTTACCTCTGATCAACAATCCAATGACGGCCGGGCGCGGTGGCTCACGCCTGTAACCCTAGCTCTCTGGGAGGCCGAGGCAGGAGGATCGCTTGAGCTCAGGAGTTTGAGACTAGCCTGAGCAAGAGCAAGACCCCATCTCTACTAAAAATAGAAAAATTAGCCAGGCGTGGTGGCGCACACCTGTAGTCCCCACTCCTCAGGAGGCCGAGATAGGAAGATCACTTGAACCCAGGAGTTTGAGATTGTATTGAGCTATCACAACACCACTGCACTCTAGTCTAGGTGACAGAGTGAGACCCTGTCTAAAAAACAAACAAACAAAAAGCTTTCCAGAGGACAGGAATCTAGAAGTGTTAAGGAGAATGAAGAGTTAACGAGGCAGACAGACAGAGCTTGTTTATGTGTCTGCCTCCCTTTTTAGATTCTAAACTCCATAAGGACAAGATCTACATTTGTTCTTATTTGTATTCCCAATACTTAATAATTATTTAAGTAAGTGAATGAGTGAAATTTAACAAGTGGAAAATAAAACAAAGGTCATCACAAGCCGGAACAATAAAAGTATTGCAACAAACTTTACAATGTGTTCCAGGAACTACAAATAGTCTGGTGCGCGTAGAGTGTGGGGTCGGAGCTGGAGTAGGAGACAAGACCACAGTGGCAGCCAAGGAGTTTGGTCCTTATCCACCAGACCACGGGCCGGGCGCGATAGCTCACTCATGTAAACCTGGCACGCTGGGAGGCCGAGGCGGGAGGATCACTTGAGGTCAGGAGTTCAAGACCAGCTTGAGCAAGAGCAACACCCCATCTCTACTAAAAATAGAAAAATGAGCAGGGTGTGGTGGCCTACGCCTGAAGTCCCAGCTACTTGGGAGGCTGAGGCAGGAAGATCGCTTGAGCCCAGGAGTTTGAGGTTGCTGTGAGCTACGACGACACCACGGCACTCTAGCCTGGGTGACAGAGCGAGACTCTATCTCAAAACAAAAAACAAACAAACAAAAAAACCCCAAAAAACAGACGATGACAGACCCCAAAAGGTGTTGCAGTATTCCTGCTTTCTCTGTGGCTTTGCATTCTACAGTTCCTCATGGTAAACCACAGCCCCAAAATATAAGTGGAAAATTCCAGAAATAACAATTCATAAGTTTCGAATCACATGCTGTTCTGAGTAATGTGATGAAATCTCTCCATCCCACCCTGTCCCACCCAGCACGTGAACCTGCCCTTCGTGCAACGTTTCCCTGCTGTCTGTGCCGCCCACCAGCAGCCACTTAGCGTCGTCGTCATCAGCTCAGCTGTCACGGTATCACAGCGACTGTGCTCAAGTAACTCCTCATTTAAGATGGCTTCGAAGTGCAAGAGTAGTGATGCTGGCATATTGTTATAATCTCTTTCGTGATTAGTTACTGTTGTTCATCTCTTATTGTGCCTCATTTATAAATTAAACTTTACATAGGTATGTGTGCATAGGAGAAAACACCCATAGTGTATGTAGGGCTCAGCAGTGTCCATGGTTTCAGGCCTGCACTGGGGGCTCGGCATGCCCCCCGCGGGTGAGGGGCTGATTATAGCGGAGCAGCGGCCCGTGAGCAGAAGCAGCCGCCTCCCAGCAGCCACTGCCTCCTCCGGAGTGACTATGAGCAAGTAACCCCACGGGAGGGTTTCCTACGTTCCACAGCTGCAGCTAACAAGTATTAAAAAATAATAATACTTTTAGCCTCACAAATAAAGAATGGATTAACTCTGCAAATACTTAAAACCCTTGAAGTCCTAGACAAGCCCCATTCTTCTGCCTGACTGAGGAGGCCACACCTGCGTCCAGGATTGCCTCTCCCAGGGCGCCCGCGCACCTTCCACCACGCCCGGCCCGGGAGTCCTGGCCATGAGCTGGCACAGCGGGCTCCATGAAGGGGGCAGGACTCTCTTAGACACTTTCTCATCGCCAAAGAGGCAATGCGGGAGCCTTAGGAGAAAACAGCAGGGAAGGACAACGTAAACACACGTCTCAGCCAGGTGGCTTTCTTCGGCATTGGAGACCCTGTGTCGTAGGTGTTGAAGGCCTCTCTAATGTACCACCTGGCATGGATTCTGCTAGTGGAGTGCTCCCAGTAAATCAAGAATTTCAATGACATTATCATGAATAATGGACATAGGGACCTTTTTAAAAGCAAAGAATGTAACACTGCAGGAAAGGCAAAATAGGATTAAAGAGAAGTAACAATTTGTTGTTTTTCTTTGATGCATCTAAGTAGATTTTTTTATTTTTAATTTCACAGGGTTGCAAACTGATGGCTAATAGGATACACTCAACTCTATGTCTTGCTCAGCCTGCTCGGTGCACTGGAATTCAAGAAAGACCCCGTTAAAAATCTATTTTCTCTTGGAAAATGGGAAGACTTCACGATAATGGACCATTTTCCCGCAACAGCACCGATGGGTTAGAGCTAGTTAGCAGCTGGCCCTTCTGGCGGGGTTAGGCCATCCCTGTAGCTCACCCCCACCCCGGCTGTGGTCACCAGCCACCTCCACTCAGTTCAGCTAAAATGCACATCGCCCTGGGAGAGGCTACACAACCTGGGATTCCATTAGGGTCCAGACGATCAATGTCAGCTTCTTTCCTGGGTGCTGGCTTTGGTCGGGGGAGCAAAGAGGAGGGCGAGAGATGGCAGGAGGGCAGGCCCGTCCCCCCGGGGCTGGCCCCGTCTGGACTAACGCAGGTAACCCGGTTGCATTCAACTCTCTCATGAAGGTACTTACAGGCGTCTACTTCAGTGTTATGGAATTTTATCTCTAAGTTAATGAATTGCATCGAGAACTCTAATGTTTTTCCGGAGGAGAGATCAAAGTTCTGTCAGGCAAGAGAATGTCCCAAGATAACCAGCCTCAAGTCAGGGGCACTGAGCCATGCCCGTGCTTAGTCCTCTGATCCAGGCAGTTGTCATCTCCCTGCAGGTGCCAGAACAGCAGTCCAAGGACTGAGAAGCAAGGACTTGCCACGGGAAACCTCAGGCCGGCCACCCAGCTGCGCCCTAGGGCTGGAGCCGGCCCAGCCCGCAGCTAAGCCATTTCGTCTCCCCTGCGGGTCCTGGGTTCCTTCTGAGCCGAAGCAGAAGGCATTGACCACCCTGAACTCCACTCTCCGGGATCCCAGCAGGGGTGGGAACCTGCTGCATTCTGATTCCAAGATTGTTCTTTTTTAAGCATCACAGGGGGCAAGAAAAGCTTCATCTTTCTCTGTTGCGCCCCTTTTAATGAAAGGATTTGTTCTGTAAAATTTGGTTTCAGTCAAAAGGCCTCACTCAAGGATCCAGAAGGCCACATGTAGCCCCAAAGCTGCCGGTTCCCCACCCCCATGAGACTTTTTCTAGTCACCTCCAGCACTTCCCATGCCTCCTACATCCAGGGCCCCGCACAGCCCCTTTCTGAGGAAGAGGAGGAGGGATGTGTAACATTTGCCACGTGCCTTAAACACAGCAGCCACTGACCCTGAACAAGTTCCTTGCTTTCTCTGAGCCTCAGTTTCCTCATATATATGGTGTGATGAGAAAACCTACCTGACAGAGTAGTCGCACAGATGCAAATCTCACTACCCTTTAAATTCCTGCATTTAAAAGCTTGTTTCCAGCCTGGACAACATAGTGAGACCCCATTTCAAAAAAAGTAAAACCTTGTTTCTCTGTCTGTAAGCCCAGATTCATTGTTTAAAACTGTTTTAAAACTGAGTTTCGGGCCGGGCGCGGTGGCTCAAGCCTGTAATCCTAGCTCTCTGGGAGGCCGAGGTGGGCGGATCATTTGAGCTCAGGAGTTCGAGACCAGCCTGAGCAAGAGCGAGACCCCATCTCTACTATAAATAGAAAGAAATTAATTGGCCAACTAAAATATATATAGAAAAAATTAGCCGGGCATGGTGGCACATGCCTGTAGTCCCAGCTACTTGGGAGGCTGAGGCAGCAGGATTGCTTGAGCCCAGGAGTTTGAGGTTGCTGTGAGCTAGGCTGAGGCCACGGCACTCACTCTAGCCTGGGCAACAAAGTGAGACTCTGTCTCAAAAAAAAAATAAATAAATAAAAAATAAAAAAAATAAATAAAACTGAGTTTCGAAAAAAATCCAACAAAACCGAGATGACAATTGCAGGGGGTTTCACAGATGATATTGCTATTGAAATCAGTAAATGGTATTGTGCACAAAATAGGATACGTAATGTCGTTGTGGCATGTGTTTTGAATGCGGCGATTAGGCAACAGAGGCAAAGGAAGAAACCAGGGCGCTCGGCAAGCACATCCCATGACAATGTCTCTTTTCAGGAGGGGCCTCACGCCACCGCTGACAGTCTTCTCCAGGCTCCATCAGTGTTTTTCGTTGTTTAAAGACACACATTAATGTAAAGTCTCCTCCCATTCTCTCTGTAAATTACAGCATTCAGAAGAAGTGGCAGCTGCTGTAATTAAGACACAGTTAATTGCCTATCTCCTTAATTGCCATGATAGGATTTTGACAGTTTGGTAAATAAGAATTGTTTGGTTTCCTCTGGCAACCTCAGCCTCCGTCAGCTCTCCCAGCAAGTGCTGAGTCACCCACTGGGGACAAAGGGCTGCCTGGGGCCAAGGGAGCAGGAGGGGAGGGGAACCGCAGGCCCACAGGCAGGGCGGGTAGTGTTTATGGTCACCTTAAGTGTCCTCCCTCTCTGGGGAAACCTTCCCAACATTGCCTACTTTGTTCCCCAATAAAATCCTCCGGGAGTTTTCTCCCACATGACTCAGTCATCACACCACATGAGCCTACAGACAGGAACCCATGGAGCAGGGTGCCTGGGTCACGGGGCGATGACCTGCGGCCGGTGGCACAGGAGGGCGCGACGCTGGCGGTGGAGGAAGCAGAAGCCCAGAGAGATCGGACACACCCGCAGGCAGGGAGCTCCGTGTGCGGAGCCGGCTCCAAGCCCGGTGCTCCAAGCCACGTTCTTCCCACTGTGTCCCACACAGCCTGAGGGGACTTGGAGGTGACACAGACCTGGGTTCAGAGCCTGTCTTTCCTTTACAGCCTGTGTAACTACGGGCCAGATACTGGATGTTTCCAGGCCGCCCCGCACAGCACCACCCAGATCTTTGACCTTATGTTGTCCTCAGAACAATCTATTTTAGAAAAGAAAGTTCTAATCAATAGATAGTCTGGGTTATTTGCCTGCATGATTTTCCTTTTCACCCTAACTTTTGCCCTTTCTTACATGTATAGCTGGGCTCTCCTCAGAGACCAAAAAATCTCTGCTTTTTGTAACCCCAAAAGCCATTGCCTAGCAAAACTTTCTACCCCACAGTGCATCACAATACCCTTTGAAAGATGTAAGGTGCAAGTCCTGCAAGTCTGCGTGAGCCTCTGCCACACCTCCCGCACCAGGAAGCTGAGATAATCGGGGCCTCACAGGACTCTTGTAAGAACAGGGAGGCCTCTACCCACTCAGCCCCAACAGGTAACGCCCAGTGTGTTTGTAACTCAGGTGCCTGTCTCTCTTCTCACTTAGCGGTTGTATTGCTAAGTAGTGGATTGCGTTTGGAGTGTTCTAGAGACAGGAACCCACAATTTAAGGAAACTTGGTGGCAAAACTCTTTGTCAAGCTAAAATTTCTTTTAGGAAGTGAATTTTCATCCCTCTCAACTTTGAATTATTGCAATAGTTTTAGCTCAACTTTTTTTTTTTTTTTTTTAGAAATGAGGTACAAATATAGATATCTGATTCCCTATGATACAAGAAGACTGAAGTTTTTTGTTTGTTTGGTTTTTGGTTTTTTCTTTTTTTGAGACAGAGTCTCACTCTGTTATCTGGGCTAGCGTGCCATGGCACCAGCCTAGCTCACAGCAACCTCAAACTCCTGGGCTCAAGCGATCCTCCTGCCTCAACATCCCGAGTAGCTGGGACTACAGACACACACCACCACACCCGGCTCATTTTTCTATGAGAAGACCAAAGTTTTAAAACTGTTAACTTCATACCTAATGGGTGCGTCGTGCACCATCTGGGGGATGGACACGCTTGAAGCTCTGACTCGGGTGGGGCAAAGGCAATATATGTAACCTAAACATTTGTACCCCCATAATATGCTAAAAACAATAAACCCTGTTAACTAAATTACCAGGTTACCTAGTTGGCTGACTGATTGATTCTTTCATTTATTCATTCATTCCAAAGTATGCATCGAGCACTTCCTGGATGTGGAACATTTTGCCACACAATGAGATCGGAGAAAGACAAGCAGGGTGAAGATAGTGGTCACCAAAACAATATGGTTGCCAACATCTAGGAGCTTACATCTTAGCTGAAGAGGCAAGGTGCTATATGAAACAGATGTCTTGTCGCTTGAAGAATTTCTAGATCCTCATCCAAGGCCCAGTGCAGAGTTGTCACTCATTAAATATTATCTTAAATAGTAATAATAAAATGAATAAATTAATCGAGAGACCAATAAACTAAAGAGGAAAGGATTCAGAACTGAAATACAAAGTAGTTCGAAAGCGTTGGGATTATAGGCAAAAAACAAAAATAAATAAAAAGAAAAGAAATAAAATCGGCCAGGCGCGGTGGCTCAAGCCTGTAATCCTAGCTCTCTGGGAGGCCGAGGTGGGCGGATCGTTTGAGCTCAGGAGTTCGAGACCAGCCTGAGCAAGAGCGAGACCCCATCTCTACTATAAATAGAAAGAAATTAATTGGCCAACTAATATATATAGAAAAAATTAGCCGGGCATGGTGGCACATGCCTGTAGTCCCAGCTACTTGGGAGGCTGAGGCAGCAGGATTGCTTGAGCCCAGGAGTTTGAGGTTGCTGTGAGCTAGGCTGACGCCACGGCACTCACTCTAGCCTGGGCAATAAAGTGAGACTCTGTCTCAAAAAAAAAAAAAAAAAAGAAATAAAATCCACAGTAGAATTTATCAAGGGCTCTGGGAATTCAGAGGCAGGCAATGGACAATTTGGAAGTGAGAAAAAAGGCCTTGTAGGGGACTTTATATAGGACTTGAATCCGGCACTGAAGAATGGGTGAGCTGTAGACTAGAGAAGGAGAAAGGGAAGAGCATCCAGGCAGCAGAATTCACAAGAGCATTGGGGTGAGTATGGGCGGAGTGGGGAACCAACCTTCCTGAACTGAGAAGCCTGGCTTCCTGAGGAAACGGAAATAATAGGAGACTGTCAAAATAACCAGTTATGAAACCCTCTTTTACACATCCTCTTACCGCACACATGCTCAAAGGCAGCGGGGAGCAGACATCCCAGCTACAGAAGAGTCCTGCAGTCAGCGAGGCTGCTGTCATGGTCTTAGCCAGTTGGGTCATGTCAGTTATGTCAATTCCTTTTCATTTATTTATTTATTTGAGATAGGGTTTTACTCTGTCACCCAGGCTGGAGTGCAGAGGGGGAAATTATAGCTCATTGTAGCCTCGAACTTGAACACCTTCACTCAAGTAAGCCTCCTGCCTCAGCCTCCCAAGTAGCTGGGACTACAGTTACTGCCATATTGGGTTAATTACTTAAATTTTTGTAGAGATGGGGTCTCGATATTTTGCCCAGGCTGGTTTCGAACTCCTGTCCTCAAGCAATCCTCCTGCCTCGGCCTCCCAAAGTGCTGAAATTACAGGTGTGAACCACCACACTTGGCCCAATTATGTCAATTCAGAGAAGCACCTAGTCCATGTACCCTCAGATCACTAGGGCATGGCTTTCCCCAGGGGCTGAGCTTCCGTCAATGCCATTGGCACAGATGTGACACTTACAAGAAAAAAGGCATTTTAAAATGCCACTAAGCCAGGCAAGGTGGTGTACACCTGTAGTCCCAGCTACTCTAGAGGTTGAGGCAGGAGGATCACTTGAGCCCAGGAGTTCAAGGCAGCCTAGGCAACATAGTGAGACCTAAAAAAATAATAAAAATAAAAAAGCCACTCTCTGACTATACCAGAATTTTCCATCGAATCCCTGAATTTTCCAAATCTTACTAGATAAATAACATCAAAGTCTTGGTGTCCCTATTCCCCCACATTGAAAAAAAAAACAAAAACAAAATCTTGGGGCCCTGACTCTGGTAACCTGCCTCTGCCCCTTCCCTGGACAGATCAATTGCTAACTTGCTGGTTATCATTTCATTTGGGGCCAGAAGTTGATTAAATTTACCAGGTAATTGCTACTAGCTCCACTTGACATTGTATAGGGGTCACCCAACCTTTGGTTTAACAATATTATTTTAAATTAGTTCCTACCATAAAAATAGATGCCAATATTTTAAAATATCTTTTCAACCAAGTCCTCAGAAAACCCATATTTGTGAGAAAAGCTTCTCAAATGCTTCATTTCAGGGAAACTGTCCAAGTATTGTGAAGCAAATGTGACTTATCTGCTCTTACAGACTTTTCCTGTAGAACTCTGAAAGAAGAGAGGGGACAACCACCCAACTGTCTGAAAAGTAACTTGGTGCCAAAGGATTCTGTTTTAGCAGTTGCTGCACTTTAATTTTGTATTCATTTGTGTGGCTCTATGATTAATGTCTGACTTCATCTCTTCCACCAGATTGTAAGCAACATGACAGTGAAATCATGTATCTTTTGCTAAATCCTTTTCCCCTAGTTCCTGACAGCATGAGGCCTAGGTAGCTGGTCAGTAAATATTTGTTGAATGAATCAGTGAATCAGTGGTGCTACAGTAGAAGGAGCTTGGGCTTTGGAGTCAGAAAGATTTGGTTGTGTGAACTTACACATGCTATTTAACATATTCTACAAATTAAGAGTAATAATGGGCTGGGTGCAGTAGCTCATGCCTGTCATCCTAGCACTTTGGGAGGCCAAGGAGGGAGGATCGCTTGGGGCCAGGAGTTCAAGGCCAGTCTGGGCTATATAGCCAGACTGTATCTCTACAAAAAGTTTTAAAAATTAGCTGAGCATGGTGGCACAAGCCTATAGTCCCAGCTACTTAAGAATCTGAGGCAGGTGAATCACTTGAGCACAGGAGTTTGAACTATGATGATGCCACTGCACTGTAGCCTGGGTGACAGAGCAAGACCCTGTCTCAAAAAAAAAAAAAAAAAAGGAGTAATAAGGAACAGCTTGCAAGATTCTTTCGAAGACTGAATGAAATCATAAGTGAAACATCTGATAGATATTGGGTGTCAGCTGAGGTTCTTTTCCGTCTCTCCTTCTATCAGAGGGTAGTTGCTCTTTTTCAAAATTATTTTGGCTATTTTAGTTCCCTTGCATTTCCAAATATATTTTAAAATAAATTTGTTTCTATCTACAAAAAAATCCTGCTGGGATTTTGATAAGATACACCAGATAAATTTAGGAAGAATTTTTATCTTTAGTATGTTGAGCCTTCCAATCCATGAACATTGTATATCTCTCAGATCATCTTTGATTTCTTTTACCAGCATTTTGTAGTTTTCAGCATACAGATCCTGTGCATCTTGTTAGATTTTTATGTGATTTTCATTTCTTAAGCAATTTTAAATAGTGTTTTTAATTTCAGTTCCAATTTTTTATTTATAGTATAGAAAGATGAGGGATTTTTTACATGTTGATCTTGTATCCTATGATCTTCTTAACCATAGTTGTTAGTTTTAGGAGTTTATTTGTAGATTCCTTGAAATTTTCCACATAGACAATTATGTCATTTGCAAATACAGATAATGTTCTTCCTTACCCATCTTTATACTTTTTATTTCCTTTTCTTGCCTTATTGTACTGGTCAGGACTTCCAGTACTATGCCAGTGAGAACAGTGAGAGTAAACATCCTTGATTTGCTCCTAATTTTAGGAAGAAAGCATTTAGTCTTTCATCATTATGTATAATATAATGTTAGCTGTGGGTTTCTGTACATGTTTTTTATCAGGTTGAGAAAGTTCCCCAATACTCTACTAAGAAGTTTCACCAGGAATGGCAGGATTTTATTAGGTCTTTCACTCTGTTATTGTATGTTGTAGAAATCTGGTTTAATCCATACTATAATACAATACCAAAAACTTGCTGAGAAAGTTGACAAAATAAATCTTACCTATTTGTTCCTGAAGTTAGCATGGTTTTTTTTGGTTTGTCTTGTTTGTTTGTGACAGAGTCTCACTCTGTTGCCCGGACTAGAGTGCCGTGGCATCAGCCTAGCTCACAGTAACCTCAGACTCCTGGGCTCAAGCAATCCTTCTGCCTCAGCCTCCTGAGTAGCTGGGACTACAGGCATGCACCACCATGTCCACCTAATTTTTTCTATTAGTTGGCCAATTAATTTGTTCCTATTTTTAGTAGAGACGGGGTCTCGCTCTTGCTCAGAGTGGTTTTGAACTCCTGACCTTGAGCAATCCTGCCCCCTTGGCCTCCAGAGTGCTAGGATTAGAGGCGTGAGCCACCGTGCTCGGCCTGAAGTTAGCATGTTGAACATTAACTTTGAGGAAGTTTGTTGCAATGTATATTTTAAATTTATTTACCTTGGTTTACCTTTTGAACACAGGCATAATAAAAAGTTATGTTATTAAATTTTAATGTCTGTGCAGTGGAAGTTTAGCTCAATGGTTTAGGGACCAACATTAATCAATGGAAGTGGCTAAAATCCTCGTAAGTATGAGGCAGTGAAGACATCCAAGCCTCAACTAAATCTGAGGAATGTAGCTTAAGAAATAAATTCAAAAGAATTAAATATATTCATACAGATGTTCAGCATGACCAAAACATCCAAAATTAGGGAGTTGGGTTTCATAAATTATAACTCATTGGTATTCAATAAATATGCATTAAATATCTTCCATTTATTATTTATTTTCTATTTATTATCTTTGACTTTACTTATCTTTGGATTTATTATCTTGTACTTATAGCAATGAACAAAACAGACAAATCTCCCTACCTTCATAGAGACTGTTTCTATAGGGGGGAGGGGCTGACAAATATGAACAAGACTCATAAGTAAATGCACAGTATGGCAAATGGTGGTAAGTGTTTTGGAGGAAAATTAAGGCTTAGACAGGGAAAGGGAGTTCAGAAGTCAGGGTGAACTGGGGTCCTATTTTATCTTAGTTTAGTTTAATTTATTTTGGGGGGGGTCCTATTTTAAATAGGGTGATGGGTGGTTCTCACCAAACATGCAAAACAACATTAAATATTAGAATTAAGAATACTGTGTAGCAATGTGGGAAGAGTTTCATGATATATTGTTGAATAAAAACCAAACCACGGCCGGGTACACACCTGTAGTCCTAGCACTCTGGGAGGCCGAGGTGGGAGGATTCCTTGAGCTCAGAAGTTTGAGACCAGTCTGAGAAAGAGCAAGACCCTGTCTCTACAAAATAGAAAAATCAGCAAGGCATTGTGGACACATACCTGTAGTCCCAGCAACTGGAGGGGTGGGAGGGGCCGAGGCAGGAGGATCACTTGAGCCCAGGAGTTTGAGGCTATACTGAGCTATGATGACACCATTACACTCTAGCCCGGGCGACAAAGTGAGACTCTGCCTCAAAAAAAAAAAAAAGGTATCCTAGAGTTAATTTGAAATTGAATGAACATTAGGATAAAGATACAAATAGAACTCTTGTTTGCTCTGGAAGAATTTTACTTGGGGCACATCTGAGTGAGAATCTTCTAGTAAGGCAACTAAAAAATTATGTATTTTAAGGGAGATGAAAGTTATGTTGTTGCTGGTGCTGAGAACAACAGTTGTATAATACCGTGTTTCCCCAAAAATAAGACCTACCCATAAAATAAGCCCTAGCAGGATTTCTAAGCATTTGCGCAATATAAGCACTACCCCGAAAATAAGACCTAGTGATGGGCATGGCTACACAGCGTATCTGCACAACCCATGCATTTCGTTGTGGAGCGGTTAAGAAGACGAGCAGCCCTTCTCATGTGCTCAATGAGAGCTCTATTGCTCGACATGAGAGATTGGGGCCAATGGTTCTAAAGGAAATAGAGTCGCAAGAAATTCAGGATGGAATTCCGGGTTTGGAGAGTTATGATGATGTTCCAGAAGAAGATGACTTAACTATATTTGAATAAATGTAGATTGTTGTACCCTACTTAAAAAAAATAACACATCCCCTGAAAATAAGCCCTAGGGTGTCTTCTTGAGGAAAAATAAATATAATACGCTGTCTTATTTTCGGGGTGACATGGTACTGGCAGTGGATATGGAAATGATGGTAAATTTACCATATGTTCATACTTAAGTTACCACATTCAGAATTGGTCTGTGGCTACATTTTTTAAGATTGACTAAAGTACTGATACATCTCACTCGAACTACATTTTCTTATGTGTCCAAGAGACAACTAATGACACGAAGTGTGGTCTGGTATCCCTTATATAAGTAGAGGAAATTCTCTAAGGGTCTGTAACCGCTCACAGACTAGGATCTGTGATTGTTTGGGGAGCTTAGGCCAAACCATGACAACCCACGGTCTGTTTAGTCCCTAAGAGGCTGATTCAGAATTTCTAGGCACTGTGCAATCTGCTCATCAAAGGCAGAGCCAGGGTTGTCTCTGTTATGAGCTCAAATGTCCCGAATACCTTGCATTCCTCTCTCCAGCATATCACTTCTGGTGAAGTAAAATCTCAACAGTCACAAAGCTCTCTGAGTTTGGGGCATCCAGTTAAGCTAGAGCTCAACTGTGTTTACCCAGATTTTCTCTTCTGTCAGTTCCTTCTTTGTTTTTTTAATAGTCACAACAGTGAAAATACATTAAAAAGTACAAACACATTATATAAGGAGCAGGCTTGGTTGGATAACCAACCATTCTGTTATAATGCCGTGCTGTTGAAAAGTGTCTAGTTGCTTTGAAAAACACACTCAGAGGCAAAATAAAGCAGCTAGCCAGCTGGTGGGCAAGGAGTTAAGTTTTGACTATAAAAGGGAAGAGAGGGAGGCATCACACACTTTTTTTCCAGTCCTTTCTGTCTCCTGGTTACTGCTTCATTTGAATAGTCCTACTTTTGTTTTGGCTGATGATCTGGGTGCTTTGTGATTGCTTCAACAGAGCATAGTAGTCGCTGCAAACGCTTCTGGAGCCAGCGGGTTCCAAGCCTGGTTCCTTGGTAACCTTGTACATGTTACTTGACTTCTTAGTGCCTCGGTTTTCTTGGGAGGGAAATAGTAATAAAACTTTGTAGGGGTGCTGGGAGGCTAATAGGAGTTAATACTTATTACCTGACACATAATCCATGCTCATAGTAGGAACTCATATTTCTCCTTTCTCAAAGGTGTTTTCAAAGACAAAGAACACTCTCCAACACGTTATTGCCTCATTTAACCCACCAGAGAGTATTGTAATCAGTGCAGAGAGGCGGGAAATGGCTTGTCGCAGGTCACACAGAGCCCGGTTCAATGTTCTCCTGTTGCACTATTAGCCATGTTTGTCATAATGTATACACATAGTGCAAAATGGGTAAGGTACACAAAAGGCAAATAAAGCAAAGTATAGTTCTCTCCCACCTCTGTTCACCAGCCACTCGGTCTCCCTCCCCACTGCTGACTCTTTTTCCTGTGAATATTTAAATGTAGTAGTTCACTTGTGGCAAGCCCTATTCTCCAATTAATAATCAGATGTCATATGGCATTTTAGACTAGAAACAATACATAGTATATGTTTAAGTCCCGGGTCAGTATGGGAAATAGACAGGGGTATAATACAGAGAATGAGGTGCTTACAAAATCATCAGAAAGGCTGGAGGAGTAGGCTCTGGGTGGGGTCCCCAGGAAGCTTCTAGAACACCTCCACAAAAATGAACCATCACTGGCTGTAAAAAGAAACCAAAATCTCAGGGCCACCCCCCAACTTCTTAAGCAAAAGAGAAGGTAAAGGCCTCAAGCACCTGTGAAGAGCTGGCCCCACAGATCACTCAGTAAGGAAATTCCTTGTTGACCTCCCATGAGCAAGGACATGCAAATTGTACCTACGTCCAGCACCCAAAACTGAACTAATAATGAATTAGGAGTTTATCTTTACAGGTAACAAATCGGGACACACAGGATCAGACATTCTCCCATGTACCCAGGGACACCTACATAACTGATGTTTCCTTCTCTCCCTTCTTCTAACATTCTCCTTATTTCATGTAAAATGTAGATTTCCTGGATCTCACTAGAATGTCATCATTTTTCCTCCCTAACTCTCTCCCCGCTGCTTTTTTTTCTGTCTCTCTGTGTGTCTTTAAATGCTGAAGCTTCCAACAGCCTCAGGTCTGCCTGTGGTTCATGTTTTTCCTGGGCAAATCCTCGATTTGGCTTAACAAACCTCCATTGATTGAGATTTTTGCCCCAGTCACTTATTTGGGTCATATGACACAGCTATGTCTGCCCAAATCAAGAAGCTGCTTCCAGATCAACTGAGTTCAAGAACCTACTCCCGACGCTACTGGCACTGCCACTGCAGCTCCCTGTGCACACGCAGGAAGCTGGGAATTTGAACCCTGGGACACAGAGGTCAGCCCTTGCCTTCACAGCAATTGCTTCTTGACATCCCCAAGCATGAGGAGCTGAGACGCTGGTGTTCTGCTGCAGAAAACACCATTGCTTCTCAGCCTTGCTTGCCAGTAGAAAAGGTCAAAGCGGCAGGAAATGGCCTCTGCCTTGTTTCCACCTTCCAAATCCCAAGCGAGTACCACTGACTGCTGGACTCTAATCCATACCCGGAACTCTAGTAGTGAGGGACTCTGGGAAATGTAGTGCCTGGCTTGCGCGTTTGTGCAGGAGGAAGGCCCACGAGGAAGTGAAATTGCTCAACTATCACGCTGAGCGCAGCACTTTTGGTTTTTAAAGGTTTGGCTTATGCTTGCCATTGCGTCTTGCTTCTTTTCTTGTCTTTTATTTCTTTCCCTAAATGGTCTAGAAGAATCTACAGAGACTCTTCCACCATGTCAATTTTCTTACTGTGATTTCTTTCAAGATGGACTTTGTGATACTAGATAGCTCATTCTTGGAAATATGTATAAACTTGCAAAATGAACCTTCATGCTATACTTTGGTTTTGCAGATCCCATCCACCATGACTGCCATCCGACTACGAGAATTTATAGAGCGCCGCCCAGTGATCCCACCCAGGTAATGTTTTTCCAGATGCAGAACCTGCCAGAGCTGAGGCTGGTCAGGCAGCCTCCTGGGGAACTGCTCACGCGGCTGCTCCCTGACTGAGAGACCACTGCCAGAGTGTTTTCTAGTGAAGCGCCACCGAGTTTAAAGAAAGTTTTTTAAAAAAGAAATCTCACACTCGTTGCAGAACCCAAGCAAACAGACAACTTCAAATTCCCAAAAGATTGGAAGGATATTGTTTTTTGCTTGGGAAGGGCGTTAGCATGAAGTATGAGGGACCCAAGTCCAAATTTTGGATGAGACCCCTTTACTCTGCTTGGGGTAAAACCAGCCACTCCAATGCTTCTGCGGTACGGAGCTGACTGCTCAGACGGACACTGGGGAGGAGTTTCACTCTTTCTCCAAGTTCATCTATGACACTAGACATGTTTTATTGTGGTAAATTTGATATCAGATGACAATCTGTAAGACCTAACCCTACTCTCCCTTCACCAGCTGCTATGGGTCCTCAGAGATGTAGAAGATTTGAACCTGGAGGCCGTAACCCTTACACTCTGATTTTGGGGTCGGCCTGTCACAGCCTCACTGGTTTTGTGAATTTGAGCAAGCCTCATGTTTATTTTAGTATTTATTTATTTTAACAGAGTTAGGTCAACAAAGAGAAGCCCTTTTGCTCCCAGAAACTGTTGAAGGAGTGAGCGGAAGGATGCTTCCTCCATAGTACGTTAAGAATCCCCTTTTCAGGGAAAGTACAGAGCCTTCCCTGAAACCGGCAGGAGGAGGAAGAGGAAGAGGGGTTGATTCCAGTATTTCCTTTTTTTTTTTAAGACAGAGTCTCACTTTGTTGCCCAGGCTAGAGTGATTGCTGTGGTGTCTGCCTAGCTCACAACAACCTCAAACTCCTGGGCTCAAGCAATCCTCCTGCCTCAGCCTCCCAAGTAGCTGGGACTACAGGCATGCACCACCAGGCCCAGCTAATTTTTCTATATATTTTTAGTTGGCCAATTAATTTCTTTCTATTTTTAGTAGAGACAGGGTCTTGCTCTTGCTGGTTTCGAACTCCTGACCTTGAGCAACCCACCCACCTCGGCCTCCCAGAATGCTAGGATTACAGGCGTGAGCCACCGTGCCCGGCCTGATTCCAGTATTTCTTGATTCCTCCCTCCCCATGAGCCGTTTGCTTTTTCTGTGTCTTGGTGCCCCCACCTCTGCCTGCAGCACTCGCTGTGCACCGGCTCTTTGCCGTTCCTGACCTTGCCAACACGAGGTCCAATCCAACACCACGTGCCACGAATTCTCCCTCCAGGATAGCTCTCCCAACTGCTGCCGCGTGGTCGGGATCACTATTGCCTCTCCCTGCTCATCTACCACGACCCGTGGTCGGGATCACTATTGCCTCTCCCTGCTCATCTACCACGACCCCTACTCTCGTCCTCCCAAGATCCATAAAAAATGTAAATTGGATGATGGCCCTCCACTGCCTAAAACCCTTCAACCCATTGCATTTAACATAAAATCCACCAAACTCACTGCTGTGGAATACAAAGCCCTAGAGGGATGACCTCGCCTGCCTCTCCAGCCTTCTCCTAGCGCCAGCCCCTTGCCATGGCCTCTTTTGTACCTCAGGCCTTTTGGACATGCTGTTCCTTCTCCCTGGACTGCTCCCTTCTCCCGTGCCCTCCAGCCCCGTCACCCAGCACATCTCAGCTCTGTTCTCAACCGCTCCTTTACCCCCTGGCTAGAGGTCTTCTCCTTCTGCAACCTGTCCACCTTGGTTATTCCCCATCTCACACCATTTTTGATTTCCTTTATGACCTTTATCACAGCTTCCAATTATTGTTTTTTTGCTGCCTATCTCACCCCCTGGAATGATAACGGCTAACACTTCTGCAGCTGCAACTGTGTGTCAAGCACTGTTCTACTCACACATTAACTGCTCATTTAATCATTACAACTGGGAGTTTCAGATGAGGAAACTAAGGCAGAGTGTGGTTAAACCAACCACAGCTAGTGATTGGCAGAAGTGGGACCTGCCAATCTGGCTCCATCTGTGCTTGTGGTTGCTGCACTTTGCTAATCTCCAGGTTAGCCTGCCTGGGGCAGGCCTTGCTTGCCCTTCTCTGCAACTCACTATCATAACCTCTGTAGATGGCCAATCCTGGTAGGCCCTCCATGCGTGGTTGTTGACTACACTAAAATGAATAAGTGAGCAAAATGTTTCTGTCATTTTTGTGTGGTTGGCCTCATGGTGACTGTTGTTACCTGGGCCTGCCCTTCTGCTGTTCTGCACAAGCATTTATCCAATGCATCCTGAAATGCCCAACCCTTAGGGCTATGCTAGGGAAAACTGAATTACAAACCAGTTGGGGCACCTAATTGAAGTAACTATTAAATGGTTCACAAGTAGTAGTGACCACATAAAATTCTTATAATAACAATCGCACTAGATGCAAACATTAACTGCGTGCCATTCCCAAGCTACATACTGGAGACCTGCTACTCCGGGGCAGGGCTGAGTGGTGCACTGGTTTGGGAATTCCAGCCAGTATGCTCCTAAAAAGATCACTTCAAGTGGATTTAATTCAGTGTGCTGTGGAAGATAAAAGATACAGAATCTGTGTGCAATTTAAACCGATTTTAAAATTTTTCATACCAAAAGTTCGGTACTTTTCCCCAGGGCCAAAGGAAGAACCAGCAAATGAGGAGGATGGCAGACTCTCGTCTTCAAGGACCACTGTCCTATCTATAAGCAGAAATACAGAGCTTTTAAAGGGAGTTCTCAGTTTCAGGCTACTGCCGTTTAACTATAGCATCTCCAGTGAAGACAGTCTCATGATTTCTGCCCTGACAATTCCATTGAGCCATCTCCTGGGGTACAAAGAATGAAGGACACTCTCCTGCCTCTCTGATTTCTGGCATTGGGCAGGAATTCAGGTTTTAATTCCCAAAACGAGTGGGGGAAAGGGTTTAAAGGGACAACTTGTAATACATTTTGTCCTTTTTCAGACCTTTACTTCTGTTCCCTTTTGGTTGGAGCAGTCTCTGAAAGATCCAGAGGCAGTGGTGGGGTCAGCTCATCTTGCTGGAATGATATCAACACCTAACACAAATAGGATATGTTAGTCACCAAATACAATTGTCTCCTTTACCTCTCATGTAATCAAGGAAACTGAGGCTTCCAGCTTCCTTGAGGAGGTATCCTGGAGCCAGTAGAGCCTGACAGATAAGGCTGTGGGCCTGGTGGTCTCCCAGCCCTGCCTTTAATCCCATCTTCTGTATTTACTAGCTCATGTATGTCCTTAGCTAATTTACTTATTCCTTCAAGGATCAGTTTCCAAAGTGGTATAGCACTCACCATATTGTCTGATTAGTTAGTTGCCTGAATATGGTTTCTTGTAGGATTACAAATGCTTGGGCAGAAAAACATTTATCATCACTGCATCCCTAGCACCTAGGGTACTGCAGACACATCAGCGGAGCTTGCAACAAGTACTTTTCATTGAATTGAAAGCATCTTCCAGCTACCATTGCTGTGTCTTTACTGCTTTTCTTGGAAGGCAGCTATGCTCACCGCTATGCTACCAACTGCTTGTCTTATTCTTTCGACGTATGATATCTACTACTTGTCTGTCCATAAGTGGGAGAATCCCAGAGTCCATACAAAAAGAGCAATAACTCCAAACTCTTCTGGAAGAAAGAAATCATCGTGCGCACACATTGATGACTCTGAATATGACATGGTGTTTAGAGAACTGGGTTTGATTCATGTTTCTGGCATTTACTAGCCGGGAGATATTTAGAAAGTCCATTTAACCTCTCTGAGGCTCGGACTGCTCTTATAAAACAGAGAGTTAATATTTACCTTGCAAGGTGACTGTGAAAATGAAATGAGATCATCTCTGTAAAAATGCTTTGTAAAGCATGAGGCACGGCACGCATGTAACAGAGGAGAGCACTGTCACGGCAACCAGGCTGCCTCGGGCTGTGGGTCTGGGCTCTGCGGGGATGAACACTCGACCTCCCTGTGTGTGTTGAGTCGTGTCGGAGGCTAAGCCCAGATCCTGCTCCAGTTACACGCACCCTCCCTGGGGACAGGTGTGCTCTCCTGTGGCCTGAACACATCGCCCCAAAGAGCCAAGCTCTCAGGGACTCGTAAATAATGCAGGGTGGCATCAGACACAGCCGACTGCCTGCTCCCACCCAAGGGGAAGGGAAGGGCTTTCCACGGCCGGTTCAGCAACCTTGGAAGCCAGGGCAGTAGAATCAGTCTGGGCAGAGCCCTGGGCAGCCCTGGGGAGTCTGTGAGGCCGGGCACGGCACAGCCTCTGGTCAGGGTAGGCATTTCCCCTTAGGAGATAAAAATTCTCTTCTGCTCGTCTCCAGCCAGTCTGCCCTCCCTGCCTGCACAGCCATGACCTTGCACACGCTTCTCACTCACGCTCCACTCCTGCCAAAACCTGCCAAGAGACACTCCCCAGGGGCTGCGGGCAGGGAGTGTCACTCCGTGCTGGTGAAGGGCTTCTCCCTTCTCAGAGCAGCTTTTACGGACTGTGTCTGAGGAGCAGGGCTTCGCTTCCTCGCCTGTGGTCAGCAGGCATTGGTTGTGTGCATGCCAGGGAAGAATCCACGGTCAAAACAAGCCCACTGCAGACAGCACAGCACCTCCGAGAAACCAGAGCGTCCCCTTGGAGCTTGGTGGGTTCTTAACTGTAACGTGGCCCTAGGGTGATATGCCAAGGCAGGGCTCCGGGAGCTGGACGGCTGCCTGAGAAAGCTATGGCTCAGAACTGTCATTTGTTCCCCTTACGGTGCCAATTCCTCTTTCTTCTGATGACTTAATCCCCTGCTGTTATTTACTCCTTGTCACTCAGTCATATTATTCCAGCCGCTGGGCAGGCCCAGACAGCCTGTGGTTTTTCTGAAAATCTGAGCTCCCAGACGCCCTGTTTACACAGACAGAGACAGAACCGCCCTGCTCCACACCTGCCTTCCGTACCCACGGCCAGGCCCGCTCCGGCCCTCGCGCACTCCACTCTGAGCCCAGCTCTGTCCTGGTCTTAGCTTCTGTGAGTCCCCCGCCTGGAGTCTCTTCACCATCCCATTTGCCTGCCCAAATCCTAGATACCCTTCCCTCTTCAGTGCCCCCTTGACCCCTCTATTCAGATCACTATTTCAGCGTGTAAAGAGAATTTCGGGGACAAGCACTGCTTCTTAGCTTGTGTCTGCAGAACGCAGGGGAAGGCAGGGTGTGCTGTGTGCATTCGTTCGTGATGTTGGCCAGACTGAAGGCAGTCTAAGTTTCCATTCATCATCTAACACATATTCAGCGAGATACTTCATGCAAAACTATGTGGTACTGTCTACTGACTTTATTCTGTTTCTATGGCCTTTTATGGCATCTACTGAGCACTCAGAATCCGGAAGATCCAAAAAAGACACCTCGTATCCAGGCATCACAAACACTGTGAAGTCTTCTTCCCAGTGACGGTCACCTCCCCGTGTTCCCTCTCCCGGGGAAGGGCAGGATTCTTCCCGATGCCTGAAGCCTAGGCCTTGTCTTGGGCACTTCCCTGTCTTTTACCCTCAATCCTGTCGCCTAAACTATACCCAGTCAGCCCTCTCCTCTCTATCCACGTCCCCCTAACAGAGTCCAGAGCTTCAAGGTGTCCACAGACAGCACTGCACTCGCCTCCTGCTTTCTGCCAAGTAGAAGTCCTCCTACTTCTGCTCAGATCGGCCTCAAATTTGTTTTCCACACTGCCAGCAGAGAAGATCTTTCTACATCATGCCATCGATCTTCTTAAAAATCTTAGCTACATCAGTGGTCTTCAATCTTTCAGACATAACACCCCTTTTGTTAATATCAAACATTTTGTAATATCCTTACTACTCTTCTGAAATAAAATCTGTAAATCATATAAACCAACTACACATAATTTTTAAATAGCAATTACGATTGTAACTATACTATAAAAGGAAAAGTAATTTATTATAAAATAAGACTTTTTTTTTTTTCCAGACAGGGTCTTGCTCTGTCACCTGGGTAGAGTGTAGTGGCTGACTGCAGCCTCAAACTCCTGGGCTCAAGCGATCCTCCTGCCTCGGCCTCCTGAGTAGCTGGGACTACAGACACACACCATGAGACCTGGCTAATTCTTTCTATTTTTGGTAGAGATAGAGTCTCATTCTTGCTCAGGCTGGTCTCAAACTCCTGACCTCAAGCAATCCTCCCGCCTCAGCCTCCCAGAGTGGTAGGATTACAGGCTTGAGCCACTGTGCATGGCCTGAAATAAGACATATTTCAAAATGTAAAGTCTGAGCACCACCACCCTCTCACCTGGTCTTCCCCAACCCAGCTACATTCCACTTGTACCAACCCCTCTCAGGTTCGCATCCCAGCAGCACTCCTTCCTGTTAGTTCATATTCATGCTTCAAAACGTCCTCACAACCCAGCCCTGCTAGGCAAGACTAGAGTCCCTTTCCCAGGCTTACAAGCGCCTTGTGCTTTGACATCACAGTGCTGCTTCTAAGGCTTTGTATTCCTAGCTACTACCATTTAAAAAACATTATGAAATTTTGTAGGCATATCAAAAGTAGAAAAATACAGTATAATAAGCCCCCATGTATCCATTCCCACCTTCCAGCAATTATCAACATTTGCCCCAGTGGTTTTCTATATCCTCTTAATTTCTTTTTTTCTTAATATTTTGCACCTAATACCTGATATGTTAAATATTTCCATATGAATCCTGAAAATAACTGACATGTTATTACAGACGCCACAGGTTATGGTGGGGGAGGGAAAGCCTGCAACTTCCATAAACTCAGGCAGTGGAAAGGGGCTTGTTATGAATAAAAAAAAGGAGCCCTATCAGGAAGTCCCATAGGTTTTAGGTGCTCAGTGCCAGGAACTGCGGATAAAGACCAAATATTTTTTTTCTATCATACTATAGCTGGTATTCTTCTGTAAAGAAATAATTGTAATAATCGCTTTTTTCTCATGTCTTCACTTTTCTCCACTAGTCTATTTGTTGCGCGCCAAGGAAAGGACATCCGAGGCTACCTCCCAGGGCAGCTGGCAAGACTCCACTTGGATTACAGAGCAAAGCAAGCTCCCAGGTGAGACACCTTCCTAAATCTTCATTTCCAAGAACGTTACTGAAGTTAGAATGGTAAATGAAAAAAAAAAAAAAGGGATACACAATTTGTAATAATACTAATGATGGCAAAAATAATAAGTATCATTTAGTGCATAGAAACGATTTGAAAAGAAATACACCCAACTGATATAAACTTTTTTATGAGTGGTAAGATTTTTAGTATTTTATTTTTAAAATTTCTACTCTATTTTCCAGACTTTCTCTAAGGAGCATGTATTACTTTTACAATCAACAAGAAATATAGAATTTTACTAAACCATCAAAGAAATTTAAGAAATACCGTGAGTTTAGAATTTCAACTTGGTCAAATAACTTAAAATTACTGAGACTCAGTTTTTTTTTTTCTCAGTCACATTATGAATTTAGCCTAAATGATTTCTGCTCTTCTAGGTGTGGTTTTAACAAAAAGAAAAACAAACAACAAAAACCATAGGCACTTTCATTCTATTTTCTAGTTTGGATAGGCTAGAAACCACAGTAGTTAAAAGCAGCAATTTGAGTAACTTACAATTGCTTTATCTTTGGCAATTTTTATTCCTTCTCTGAGTATTAGTTGCCTTATCTATTAAAGAAAATAACTGACGTAAAATTCCAGAATATAGTAAGCACTCAACATATGATTGCTATTATTTGAGTTCATCATCTAGTATATTTCACCAATTTCTTTTCTCTTAATTGCCTTCAATATAGTCAACTCCTGATTATCCTCCACGCAAACAGAAGGGAGCCGTGGCATCTATGGTTTCAAACAGCATTCGTCTGAATGTAACAGATGGTCAAACTGAAGTAGCTTTAGAGGTCATTCTGATCCAGTTAGATGAATGAAACGTAGTCCAGAGAAGTGACATGTCTTGCCTGAGCTCACACAGTTAGTTGGGATAAAAGTGGAGCTTAAATCTGATTCCCAGTGGAAGGCTCTTTGTTCTAATGCAAATCCATACTATATTAAACTACTAGGGCTATGTTCTCTGCCAGGGAATAGACGAGGAAATGACAAAACCCCACTGCCAGAGGTGCTCATGCCCCACCCGCATAAAGGCTCCTGCCATGTTGTGGCCTACGTGATCTCTGACAATTGCCTGAGTAAGGCTCTGTCTCAAAAACAAACAAACAAACAAACAAACCCCAAACCACTTTGACCAACATTCTTATAGCTTAGTCTTCATTGACATCTCTATTGCTGGGACAAAACATATGCACATTTTTAAGGTCTTAATATATCACCAAAATTGTACCACTGAATATATATTTACATTCATATCAAAAATAAGTTGTGCTAGTGAATGTAAGTGTACTCCTACAAGTATATGAAGATATTTTGCTATTACATTTTGGCTCTCTACTTTTATCTTCCAAGGGTACCTATCTGAGGAGAGGTACTGGAAGGTTATAACCGATTTCAGGTCCATCAAACCCCAAGACGCACAATAGTGGTTGGTCTGGCCAAAAGAATGCACTGGTTCCGTGAAGAAAGCAGACATGCATAGGAAGGTGACAATGGGAAAAGGCATCAGGGAAATCAGGCAGTATCCATGCATGGGCAGATCAAGCGGAGCTTTTGACACAGATCACCTTCTGTAACCTGTGACTGGGGAGGAGGGATGCTAAAAGGAAAAACAGGGGACTGAAATCCCTGAGCCATCTATTTGCAGCTTTGCCAGGGCTGGCCTTGGGCTGTGGGAGTCTTGCCAATTCTATTACATCTTGTTGGCCTTGTGGCCACTTCCAGAGAATGCATTTCAGCTGATGAGAAAACAGAATGCTTTTTTTTCCTACTGGGTGCTCAGCAAACTATTTCTATTTCCATTTAGACCACTCATAGATTTGACAATTCCACCCAAGAAAAAAAGTCAGTATCAGCCTCAACTAGACCAACAAACGCTCTTGCGATATATTTATTTTCGAAGACATTCGAAGCCTGCCGAACCGTGGTACAAAGAAACCACTTACCAAAGAGACTATGGTCTGCCATTTTACGAGATTGGTAAGTCAAGCTAACTGCTGTCAGCTCTCTGAGCTTAACCTTTCCTGGGGCACAGATCAGCATCTCTGACTGGGACCAGTCAAGCTGGGGGTATGGATCTGTGTATGTGTCTGGGTGCAGGAAGAATGCGCAGTGCTGCCTGAGGCTCCTGCCTCCCTAGCTCCCTGCACATGAGACTTCAGGGATGACAAGACGTAATGTCCTGTTTAGGAAGCAGGTTCATGTCTACCCACTCTTCACTGAGCCCCTTGTCATGTGACAAAATGATTATGGAGCTTACACATACTGTTGAGGGTACTTTCTTTTTTTTGTTTATTTGTTTTTGTTTTTTTCAAACAGAGTCTCTCTCTGTTGCCCGGGCTACAGTGCCGTGGCGTCAGCCTAGCTCACAGCAACCTCAAACTCCTGGGCTCAAGCGATCCTCCTGCCTCAGCCTCCCGAGTAACTGGGACTACAGGCATGCGCCACCATGCCCGGCTAATTTTTTCCATGTATTTTTAGCTGTCCAAGTAATTTCTTTCTATTTTCAGTAGAGACAGGGTCTCACTCTTGCTCAGGCTGCTCTCGAATTCCTGAGCTCAAACGATCCACCCGCTTCGGCCTCCCAGAGTGCTAGGATTACAGGCGTGAGCCACCATACCCGGCCAGAGGGTACTTTCTTATTCCTAATTTAACCACTTCAGTACAAGCGTCAACTATAGCTGGCAGCCGCAGATGAACGCGCACAGCGACTTTAGCCGACAGCCATGATATGACTTTTCTAATTTTTCATTTATCAAAATAAAATTGTGAACATTGTAAAATAATGTCATGAAAACATATATGCATATGTTACCTATTCTGATTTACATGACAAGTAAAGCTGCCTGTAAAGTGAAACAAGCTTTCAGTGCTTTCAAGCTTTCCTCATCACACAAGAGCAAAACGGATCCATCGTCAATGCACAGCACACGCTACCGTGCGGACTGTGAGCGCGGCTGTGGGCAAGGGTTCGCGGCCGGTGAGCGCTGGACCGAAGTGGTTAAATGACTTTATGATAAATATCTGACATTTAGAGGTATGTTTCAGAAACTCTACATTCCCCTCATGTCGTTTGTCTATGCTGCAGCATGTGTGACTGTACAAAAAGGGACTCAGGCTCCCCAACAGATAGGAAGGACCCTGGGGTTGACACGCGGACTCCGGTTTAAGCAGTACTGTGCTCTGCTGTCATTGGTGCTTTGAATTTTAGGCTCTTGACTGAATTACTTCATTGACAGACTTTCTAAAGGAGCAAGCTCCAGCGTTTTAGGGGCTCTTCCACTGTGGCAGGCACATATTTGTTTTTCACAGCAGCTCTCCTAGGTAGGCGCTATTAATGTTATTTTCCCATTTTATAGTAGGGTAAGCCAAGTTGCAGAGACGGTTCCTTAACTAGCCTCAAATCACACACTGGGAGGTAGAAGCAGAATTCAGACCCGGGCTGAATTTCACTCCCAAGTACTTGACTCTGAAGCTGCGCTCCCTCTGTCACAGCTGTCACCTGTACAGCAAGTCACTTCCTTTTTACTTAAAAAACTATAAGGGAAGGTTCTACCTGTCTTTTCTTCCCAGAGAAAGGAGTGACAGCTCAGATGGAATGCCAGAGGAGGTGGCCTGGGCTGGGACCCAGGTCCTCAGGTCCCCGGGGAACAGTAAACAGCGGGAATCACAAAGAGTGGGAACAAAGAGTGGGGTCGGGGAGACAGGAGGATCTCGGGAGGGTTGAGCCAAGGATAACGGTGCAATAGATGAGGATAGGGGCCAGAGACTGACAGCAGGGGTTTGGGATGAGAGGTTACAAGTGTAAAGTTTTCTAGCCGAGAAAGAAACAGACGGCGAGAGAGAAAGAGTGGCGCCAAACAACGTGGCTTTATTTAGCGATCCTGGGTGAGGTTCGAGGGCCCCAAGAGAGGGAGTCCCGAGAAGTCACATCCGTTTGAAGGGGGTGAGGCCTTTTATATCATTTGGGCCGGGCTAGGGACTTTTGGTGGGAAGAGCCAGGGTAACCTTGGTTGGTCATTGAGAAATAGGAGGGGCTGGCGGTATTTGTGGAACCCAGGAGCT
This sequence comes from Mirza zaza, assembly GCA_008750895.1. Taxonomy (NCBI): domain Eukaryota; kingdom Metazoa; phylum Chordata; class Mammalia; order Primates; family Cheirogaleidae; genus Mirza; species Mirza zaza. The sequence goes on along the minus strand of VSMD01103500.1, from coordinate 82,497 downwards.
GAAACGTTCTTATCTGGGTGGACCTCTAGGTGTAGTTCTTCTCAGTGGGGCCTGGCAGTTTGTCCTTGGCAGGTCTGGTCTCATGAGCCTTTTCTTTTTGATCTAGGGAGGGGAGGGGGCCCGCCGCCAGCCTTACAACAAGCAGGGCAAAACCAGGTTCTGGAAGCCCAGAGAAGGTTGGAGCCCGAAAAGGGAGGGAGCTGAGTGACTGGGGAAGAGGCAGGGGCTGAGATTAGGGTTCTTAGGGAAGGAGGTGCTGGGCCAGAGTGCAGGGTGGCAGGAGTGGGGTCCCCAAGGGTGCCTTGGAGGGTGATGGTGAAGGAAGGGAGTTGTTAAGGAGGCCATAGGTTGGGGCTAAAGGAAGTTTGAGGCCCGGGGTGGTAGAAGCTATGCAGGCTGAAGAGGGGCTTCAAAGAGGTGGTTAAGAAATGTCAGTGGGACTCCCGTCCTCACAGAACTGGCTGGGCCTCTCCTGCCAAAGTAACAGTAAATAGAACCTTCTTTGCAGTTCCTCTACTATGAGGAAATCTTGTTAGACAGACACGAAAGGTGTTCTCCCTCGCTTATTTTATAACTTCCTTATTCTTTCCAAATCTATTAAACCAAGTGAATGTTTAGCAAAGCAATTAAATATTTACCATCTACTATGTATCCAGCATCGTGCTTGGTCCATGGCAAGTCCAAGCTGTGGTTTCAGCCTGACTGGCAGCTCACAGTCCAATTGGGAAGATGAGACATGACACAGCAACCTCTCAGAGGATGACTGAATAGACCACACTGAGGCGCAGTTGAAAGATGAGATCACAGGGGCCTGGGACAGCCAGGAGAGCAGCGTGCACGAAGCGGGGCTGGAGCTGGGCCTTGATGGGTCAGGTTTGCACGGTGGAGAAGAAACAGAGGACAGCACGGGGTGGGGGACACTGCAACTGAGGACAGTGGGGGGGATGGAGAGGCTTGTGGGAGAGCAGGGAGGACTCCAGCGATGTAGATGTAGGCCTGACTGGGGCAAGTGAAAATAAAACGTGGACTGGCAGAGTAGGAGGAGAGAATGCCCACAACCGCAGAGCAGCTGATGGAGTTTGGGAAGTCAAATTTGGACAATCAGAGCCATTGTAGGATCATAGTCAAGGAAGCGACCAACTCCGCTTTAGAGGCTATGAGTTGTCAGCTCTGCTTAGGATGGGTTGGAGAAGGCAAGGACGGCAGGCGAGAAGCTAACAGACCGTTGCATCGAATGCAGGATGGAGCCGCGTGAAGCAGTGCACGGGAGTCCGGCATCACAGCACTGCAGGCCTGGAGCATTTCAGCTCCATGGTGAAATACATACTTGGCTTCTCCGAACCTTTTGCTCCTCTGTGAAATGAGGAATCAAGGCCTACATTTTGGGAGAGTTATTAGGATTTAAAATATCTGTCATGGTCCTAGAACTGTGCTAAGTGACACACTCATGCATGTGCAGACACACTCATTGTGACAATGAGTCGTAATAGTCCCCATGAAGTAGGTATTATTATTATTGTTAGCTCCACTTAGCACAAAAGGGAACTGAGGCTTAGAGACTTTAAAAACCTACTTAAGCAAGTATCTGGTAAGTTGTTAGTTCAGGCCAAATCCAGATATGCCACAGTCCAAAGCCCATGCTCTTACATTGAACTAGGGAAGTTTCGGGGGAAATGGAAAGACTCATATGGAAGGGTATTTGGAGTAAGAAAGGACGGTACTAATAGAAAATGCACAAGAGGGCCAGGCACAGTGGCTCACACCTGTAATCCCAGCACTTTGGGAGGCCAAGTGATCACTTGAGGTCAGGAGTTTGAGGCCAGCCTGAGCAAGAGCCCATCTCTACAAAAAAATAGAAAAATTAGCCAGGTGTGGAGGCACATGCCTGTAGTCCCAGCTACTTGGAAGGCTGAGACAGGAGGATTGCTTGAGCCCAGCAGTTGGATTTTTTAAAAATTCAGAAGCCCAGGCTCTACCCAATGCCAATTAAATCAGAATCTCTTGGTTTGGTGGGAGGATGGGGGTTCCAGGCATCAATAGTTTTTACTAAAAACTCTTCAGATAATTCCACTGTGCAGCCAAGTTTGAGAACAAGTAATTTAGACAACAAATAATGAGTGGTAGCAGTAGAAAGATTTAGATGAATCTGAGAGATACTTAGGGGGCAATTATTTTTATTTATTTATTTATTTATTTATTTATTTGAGACAGAGTCTCACTCTGTTGCCCAGGCTAGAGTGAGTGCCATGGCGTCAGCCTAGCTCACAGCAACCTCAAACTCCTGGGCTCAAGCAATCCTCTGCCTCAGCCTCCCGAGTAGCTGGGACTACAGGCATGTGCCACTATGCCCAGCTAATTTTTTCTATATATATTAGTTGGCCAATTAATTTCTTACTATTTATAATAGAGATGGGGTCTCGCTCTTGCTCAGGCTGGTTTTGAACTCCTGACCTCGAGCAATCTATGCGCCTCGTTGGCCTCCCAGAGTGCTAGGATTACAAGCGTGAGCCACCACGCCCGGCCTGGCAATTATTTTTATAAACAACATTCAGGTGGGCAAAAGGCTGGTCTGCATCTTACACTGAGATGAACTTCTAAAACCAGTACATAAGGTAAAAACCAAATACAAAGTTATTCCTGAAAAATCTCTTAAATCATTAAAGATGAAATTATATGAAATCATTAAAGTATTAGAATAGAGAATTTGGAATTCTCAGCAAGTTGGTTCAAGTTTCTCCATAGTTCTCAATTAATTCTTTATTTTTCAATCATGCCTTTCGAAGGAGTCACCACCACAAATCCACATGAATAGTAACTGTTCTTTGTTGAATGGCAAGGAAATCCAAATAATCATTTCACATGTTCTTTCCATAGTATCCCCAATCTGTATAGCACATTTCAGGCTTGGTAACGTCTGTTGTTCTCAGCGCATTTCTTGTTGGATACACCCAATTTAAATGTGTATAATTCAATTCTATTGTAAATCCTACAACGAGGATCACTAAGGGCTGTTAAGCAGGATTCCTCATACTTCTAAACTACGTTAACACATTTCCCTGAAATACAATGTGATTCTCAAGAAGGCCATAGCTGCTCTTTGACTCGATAATAAACTTTGAGAACTCATATGGTTACTGACTACAGACAAGGTCACACTTAATTTAGTTTAAAAATCCTCCAAAGACGGCATTTCTAGTCATACTTCCTAGGTTAATGAAATGTTATCCATTCTTAATATTAAGAAATGTTTATTTTTTGAAATGCTATTGAAATGTTAAGGAAGGTGGGATAGAACAGTGAAAAGATTAGGCACTTTGGAGCCTGATAATTCTGAGTCAGAGGTGGGCTGCACCTCTCATAAGCCATGCAAATGCGGGCAAATTGATTTCAGAGTATCAGTGTGCTTCTGAGAGTTACTGTGAATGTGTGAATGTTGACGTAAATAAAGCAACCAGTAACATGAAGTTTTGTTAGCAACGCTATCATTGAAACACCCTAGCCTTTGGTTCATTGAACAATGATTATTGCATTCAACTCAAGTCATTGAATTCTTGCCTTTTAGATAAGCGGAACTGTTAGCAATCATAGAAAAGAGGTTATAGGCTGGGTGTGGTGGCTCATGCGTGTAACCCTAGCACTCTGGGAGGCTGAGGCAGGTGGATAGCTCGAGGTCAGGAGTTCGAAACCAGCCTGAGCAAGAGCGAGACCCCGTCTCTACTAAAAATGGAAACAAATTAATTAGCCAACTAAAAATAAATACAAAAAAAAATTAACCGGGAGTAGTGGCACATGCCTGTAGTCCCAGCTACTCAGGAGGCTGAGGCAGAAGGATCGCTTGAGGTCAGGAGTTTGAGGTTGCTGTGAGCTAGGCTGACGCCACAGCACTCTAGCCTGGGCAACAGAGTGAGATTGTCTCAAAAAAAAAAAAAAAGAAAGAAAAAAAAAAAGAACAAAGAAAAGAAGGAAAAGAGGTTATGAAATATAAGAGAACTCCAATGAGCATGAATTTAGGGATGGCAAAAAGTGAAGTTTATACAAAAATGATACAAAGCGGTCCTTTGATAATGTAGGAGTAAAAGGGTTTGGGGGTCTAGAATTAGGATATCAAAATGCAAATTTATGATTTCATTTTATTTATACTTTTGCATAATTCAATAATATGCCCCTTAATCAGAAACTGAACCAAAGAGACATTTTAATTTTTTTCCATGTTTTAAATATATTCCTTTGTCTTAAATCCCATCGATTATTTTTGTTATTGTGTACAATTGTTGACAGGATAGAATGAGTCATCTTAAAATAAATCATTAATTTGTTTTGAATTCCAGGTTGGGACCAGAAATTAGCCACCGTTTCATCGAATCCTAGACCACTTAATTCGCTGCCAGAGCTCTACTGTTGTGAACAGGGAAGTGGCTTTAAGACATGCTTTTAAACTAAAATAACCATGGCATTCAAACAAAATGACATTTGGCATTCTTAGGTGACTCATTTGGACTAAGTTAATGGAAGCAGAACTACTTTTAATCTAAGTGTGTATAGAGGTGGCTATAATCCTAAAATATTTACATGCTGCACATTCTTTTCAGATTAAGTTCGTCAGCCTAGAACAGGAATTAAATATCCAGCCTTAAGAGAACTTGTCATATGGTCTTAGCCCCACTACCAGTCTTGTTGTTGATGCTGGCAAATCATCTTATATTTAGTCCACTGGTTCTATGTGGGGCCACATAAGAATATAATTGCATCGGCTTAATAATTACATCACTGTTGGGGGGAGAAAAAAAGAACCTTCAGGACAGAGACAAGGAGGAAGATGGTTGATACCACAGACCCTTGAAGGAGTTCTGGATGCAGAAACTCAGGTATTGCTTAGGGGTGTAGTGAGATGTGGGACTGGTCAAAAGGATTAAGTGAAAGTCTGTATATAGAAGAGTTAACACCCCTATCTCGGCAAGAAGCAAGCCTGACAACTAGGCAGCAACTCCTTAGGATAAGACTGGAGGATCTTCTCTAAAGAAAGAAAATGATCCTAAAGAAAAGAATCTTATATTCTGGCTGCTAGGCACACCCCCTTCCAGCTTACTAGTTGGCTCTCTACTTATTCACTCCAAAGGAAGCCTATCAGTTAACTTCCTCCAAGAATGCAGAGTCTCATATAGCTTTCCATTGCCTTAGTCTAACATGTGAAGGGTCACCCAATGATCGATTATTTGAAAAAATAATGCAACATAACATTATAAGTGACTCACACCTACAATCACAGTACTCTGGGAGGCCAAAGCGGGAGGACTGCTTGAGGCCACAAGTTCGAGACCAGCCTGGACAACAAAGTGAGACCCTGTCTACACCAGGGGGGAAAAATAGCCAGGTGTGGTGGTGTGCACCTGTAGCCCTAGCTACTTGGGAGACTGAGTGGGAGGATTGCTGAGTCAAGGAATCTGTCGTTACTGTGAGCTATGATTGTACACTACACTCCACCCTGGGTGACAGAGCAAGACCTTGTCTCTATAAAAGCAAAAAAAACAAAGACCAAAATAAATTAATAAATGACTCCAGGGGAAACAGAATTCAAGGAACACAAAAGAACATAAAATAAACTAATAAAACAACCTTTATTAGATAGGGTTCTCCAGAGAAATGGATACACACACACATACAATTAATATACATATGTGGATTTATTTTGATGGATTATTGGTTCATGTGATTGTGGAGGCTGAAAGTCCCATGATCTGTCGTCTACAAGCTGGAAGCCCATGAAAGCTGGTGGTATGGTTCCAGTCCAAGTCCAAAGATCTGAGAACTTGGGGGGTGGGTGGAATGGGTAAGTCCCAAGTCCAAGTTTGAAGGCCCAAGAAGTAGGAATGTGGATGTCAAAGGACAGAAGATGGGTATTCCAGCTCATCTCCATTTCCCTTACAGAGAGGGGCGGTAGTACTTCAGCTGTCACTTTAAGATGGTGCCCACATAACATACAGAACCATCTGTAAACTAGGACCAAGGCTTCTTTTCCTGTGTCCACTGACTGGGCACTTGCCATGAGGCCACAGGTGCAGGCTGAGAGAGAGAAGGCAGTGAAGCAGGAGTGGTGACTAGGGACATTTGGACCACTTCTTCATGTAACTTACTCCAGATTTCAGGGCTTATTAGGGCCTAATCATGTACATAACACTTTTATTTGGTGATGGAATGTTGTGTTGCTGTACACACCCAACTTTATGAGTTGGTGAGTCAAATAATACCTAGTTCATGATGTTTTTAATTTTTTTTAAGAGACAGGGTCTCACTCTATCACCCAGGTTGGAGTGCAGTAGTGCAATCGTAGCTCACTGAAACCTTAAACTCCTTGGGCACAAATGATCTTCCTGCCTCAGCTTCTCAGAGTAGCTGGGACTACAGGTACATGCTCTCATGACTGGGTAATTTTTTTTTTTTTTTTGGTAGAGATAGGATCTCACTATGTTGTCCAGGCTGGTCTTGAACTCCTGGCCTCAAGCAATACTCCCACTTCAGCCTCCTGAACTGCTGTGATTATACCAGTAGGTGTGAGCCACAGTGCCCAACAAGAATGAGTTTTTAATATCTGCTTCTGACCCATAACAAAAAATAGATTTCAATAATGCAAAGTTTATAGTGAAGATAAGAATGTGGACTTTAAAAGCCCATTCAATTTCTATTAGAATAGAAATCATTTATTATACAGTAAATATAAATTATTTTTAAATATAGGTCATTATTGATCAGTAGTGAGCTTATAGGATCACCTATATTATTGTTCTTTACTTACTGATCCACCGAGGCTGCTCCTATTTCAGAATTTTTCTTAAACCAAGTACTAATAAAAATATATAGTGAAGATAAAAGATACTTGGAGCCTATCAAAGATTCTATTTTTGATCTCTCCCTACCTTATCCCCACACACTGCAGAGATGAAGTTCCTTCCTACATAATAGTAATGATTATTACATCTATCACCAGAACAAAAACACAATACACAAAGCATACTAGAAATATTTGGTTCTTTTTAATCAGCTATTGATGGTATAATAAAATAAATTTAAATTATAAACATTTAAAATAGTTCATTGAAGGGTAATCTACAACACAGTATGTTAAGCCTAATTGTCAGAATAATATTTTTTTCAGGAAAGGAGAAATAAAGGCATGATCGAAATTATGGCCAACAATTTGGGTTCATCTGGACACTTATAGATGATTTTGTAGGCATGTTGGCAGGCACAATGTTGAGAAACCAATCCAATAGATTTAGAAATAATAGTAAGATAAAAAAGAAAAGATATATATTTCAGAGGTAATGTCTGAAATTAAAGAAAAATATCCACCAAATATCACAACAGATCTTTTAATGACTAATTACTTTTAACATTAAGATTGTTGTTTTGGGGGACATCTTTTCTCTTTGAACATTTAATTAAATGTCCAATGTATTAAATAATTTACAGAGAGAAATAAGTTCTGTGTTCTGTACAAATTAAAGGACCCGTGAATATAACCCCCTTCTCTCCCGCCCCCGCCAAAGCTCAATTTTGCAATGGTCTCAGCAGAAAATAAACAGTTCACAATTTAAACAAAATTTATAGCATTACAAAAGTTTACAGAACCCCTATCTTTTCATCATTTTTTCTAACAACAACGAATACAATGACAGAATTGAATGATCAGAATGTAAAAATATATGTGCAAAACTGCATTAATTGTTCTTATCAGCTATTATAATAGGGGTAAAACCTAAGAACACACAATGACAATAATGAAGAAAAACTACATTAAAAGTAATTCTATGTTAGATTTGAAACAACATGGATTATCCTATTACTAAACATTAAGAAAATGTGGCACCATGAGCAGCAGGAGCAACAAATGATTTGGCAATCATGCCAGCCAAGGAAAAGCTGACGCTGGAATATGCCAAAGTTTACCTCCACAAGAGCCATCCATTAAGACTGGAAACAACTGTAGGGCTTAAAACTCACTTCAATGTCTTTATTCTTGAATTTGCAGGTCAGAAATGAAATATTTAAGGAAGTCTTTTCCCTCACTCTCAAGGAGTGCTTCTCACGTTACTAGCAATCTTTAAAAGAGTTGAATCATAGACTCTCTGGATTTACCCACACCAATCCATTTAACTAGAACAAAACAAAAAGAATAAGAATAGCATTAATTCATTTATAATTTTCAATTTTGAGGATTAAGATAGGTGGTTCCCCACTTTTCCCAGCATCACCATTTAACTTTTCCCCACGTGCCTTTTTGCTGTTTTCTATTCTGTTAGCAGACTCTGCCTATTTCTAAACAGAATGTGCAGACAAGGTCTAAAACAGTAGTTTGCCTTACTGTTCCCTGTTTTAATTGCACATTATCTTCAGTTTCCTAATTTCTAATGACTAGAATACTAAAATATTCGCCCGAACAACCAGAGGCCTAAAGAGCCTTTGATCAAATTCCTGACAACTAGGAAAGATAAGCTTCTTTGATAAGTGGATAATGCTAAAAGGATACTGAAATGCTTATGTAACTTTTATAGCTGAAAAAGGTAGAAATATCTAGAAGAGAATATGATTTGAATTTGTGTAGTCTTAGAAATTGCCCACTATACCAGTCTATGGGAATCTAATAACCCATATCACATGGTTTTAGATTATTTACAGAATTACCATGTTCCATAGGTACTGTTAAGATCAAGCTTTATGGTATTTTACAGAGGTCTTTGTTAGACTCACTGCTGTTTATATTTCAAAAAATATTAATTAACAGCAATATGCAAACATGCTTACTAAATTTGACATCAACTTGGGAGGGACAGCTAGCAATTTAGAAAACATGAGTCATGTTTGAAATGAACCACAAATACAAAATCAGAACAAGTACACAATGGATTTTACAAATAAAAGGATAAAAGGAAAAAAGGAATAAAAGGAAAAAGCAATGTGTTAAAACAATGACTTCACATAACGAGATACAGCTATAACTTTGCTATGTCTAACTCCTTCGCCATCTTGTATTTGGTTTTTAATATACAAGTTTTATCCGTTCTTTATTCTTTCCTCACATGTTTTTTTCTAGTAGGATCTCCAATTTTATGTACTTATTATTTTCTAATGTCTATTCAAGAAACTCTCTCAACTCTCAAGGGTAATTTAACCCAAATTAAAAAATCCATAAACCAAAATTTTTAGTGGTGGTGAAGATAGATTTATTATTAAGGAGAAAGGAACGAGAACGAACGTCACAGGGTAAAAAAAACAGACTAACAGAATTAAAGACAAGTTCAGAAAGGGTGAGAGGTAATTTATTTTCATTTATTTTCTTCTATTAAAGACGAACACTGTATTTACTCTAAGGAATAAAATTATTATTTTATATTTTCCTTATTTTATATTTTCCTGGGCATTTATGCAAATCATGAGCATCATTGCAAAGTAATAATGATCTTTCTTTTATTTTAAAGGCAGATAGGTAAATTAAAAGTAGAAAAGTAAAGAATGTTTGTTTACCTGGAATTTGAAGCTCGTCTTCAATAAATCGAACGTAATTTTGTGCGTTAACAGGTAGGTCTTTAAACGTTCTTGCATTGGATATGTCTGTGTTCCATCCTGGCAGAGTCTTATACTGAACTTCGACTTTATTTAAGATTTCTTGTTTTGCTACAAGTTAAAGAGTGTATTTGTTCATGTTATGTACTGCCTATTATCAAAAAACTTTTTGATATATCACATGTTTACAATCTCTTATCAAAAATCCTTATAGCCAGATGTGTTTTGGAATTTAGAATAACTCAAGTTTTAGAAAGGTTAAACAGTGCATATACCATCTGGGGTAGTATTCTATAATCAAACATATTTCTGCAGCAACACATATGATCATTCACTATAAGTGGATACAGATTATGTAATTCTAACATTAGTTCAAGTCACGTTTTGCCGTCAAAGGAGTTTTGGTACCAAACTTAAAACTTCATTTTTAGAGCTTTTTGAATTTCTCTACTATCCATTAGAGATTATGGATCTGTATAATAACAGCAACTGCGCAGAAAGAACTTGCATGCCTGCTCTCTTATGAGAGATCTTCCCTTGTTTCAATCGAAATTTTCTGCATTATTCCAACCTAACCATTTTCTCTGTATCACCTAATGGAAACTGAAAATGTACTGTAGATGATTAAGAATGGTTTCTTTGACAGACAATATAGTGGCTGTTACAGTACATGGTACAGATTTCTCTTCAAGACTGAGAGCTAGGGGAGTTTTTGTCTGCTGACCACTCACAGCTCAGAGCCTCCCCAGGACTCACCCTCCACTGAAGAGACTGCCACCCTGGAGCAGTTCATATCTAATAACTTGTTGATGTGGGAATACAAACAACCTGGCCACTAACCTTAATTTGGGACCAGTCTGAAGGACTATTCTAGCTCCAGAGCTCGCCATGGGATCAGCTGAAAGCTTTTTTTATGCAGTCTTGCCTAGCTAGGGAACTCAGTGTAAGACAGCTGGCACCAGGAGTGTCTGAGGAAGATGGCTCTAACATGGGAACTAAGAGGCTTAATCACTGGCCAGCTGGCTGGCCATGAGGACTGTCATTGGTAGTATGCAGAGCATGGACAGCCTCTGACATGTTGTAGAAATACAATTTCTAAAACTCTTCATGCCATACTGGTGGAAAGTAAGGCACTGGCAATATCTGAGGCATTGAGAAATGAGCACAATGGAACAATGGAATTGGATGGTTCTCGATGCATTCATGAACTGGAGAAAGACAACAGAAGACTAACGGTCTTTCATCAGTTTAAAGCAAAGTGTGAAAGTCAGAGGGCGTTCCTGGCAGCATTTAGGGAGACTCTCATCTTCTGTAGCAGACAGCAGAAAAAGATGATTACAATGGGAACGCAATCATAGATTTAGCAGAGCTCCCATGACAAGGCCAGGGCCCTGGTTGGGAAAAAGTGGGACCCTGAAACTTTGGATGGAACATCTGGGTTGATGCACTTGAAAATCCTGAGTCACCAGATTCACCGAACCCTTTGGGTCCGCAGAGTGCCCTACTATTTCTTACTAAAGGCTAAGCCTTCCCATCGCTTTAAGATGATGCAGAGGCCTCTGCCTTGCAAGTCGGCACATGCCCATCTGAGATCTACCTTTACCTTCCTGCCTTGCCAGTGAACAGTATCTAAGGTCAGATCCCAACGTAACCTGGCTAAGGAAGTGTTGGGCCTCTTAAGGGAGGAAAGGGACCATGTTCTAAAAGGTCTGCAGGAGCAGGCCACCATTTACCAGTGAGCATCAAGAGGGAGGTAAGGAACTGGACCCTGAGGGTTCCTGGATGAAGGCAAGCAGCAGGTGGTGGCACAAAACTGAATCAGAGTGCATCGGTATAGGGGTATAACACACCACGACGCATGACAGAGATGATGAAAACGTACTGCTAGGGATGTTCCTGGCAGCTTAGAAAAAGTGATGAATCACACTAAGTGATATGCCAGAACTGCTGCAATACATGGTAGGAGAAATTTAGACACTCAGTGGGGCTTCCATTTCTAGTCATGATAAAATAGAACAGTTCCAGACTAGCTCTCAAAATACATGACAGCTTTTTTTAGGAAGTTGACTATAGGCAGCACAAAACCATGGTCCCTGAGAGAGAAAACTCACAAGCATGTCCTGAAGTCACTCAACTTTCTGCCTAGGGACAATTTCCTGACCACAGTTCAGGAGTCAACAGAGAATGGCAGCTCCCTTGACCTGTGGATGTGGATATCTGGTTTCAGGGAGGCTGAAGCAGCTATAATCAGCAGGGTTAGGTATCAGAGAGGAGGGAGCTGTGAAGAGAGAATCCCCCTGTCCCCACTGCCAGCAGCCTGCATGAGAGTCCCATGGCTAAGGTAGGACTCTACATGCAACGAGTGGGATTATTGGAGGCGTACTAGACATCAGCTGCTACACAGTTGAAGGTGGGATAAAGACTCAGAGTCAAGCAGTGTGGGTGGAAAGGAAGGGACAGGACACTCTGGAGCTCCAGCGCTGCTGAACTGGAGAGATTTCATTAACATATCTTGTTAATTCTCCTGGCATCCAGGTGAGACAACAGAAAGGCTGCTCCCTAAGAATAAAAACCATACCCTTGAGTAGAACCTACTACAAACCCCCCATAATGAGATCTAAAACCAAGCTCTGCCAAAATCCACAGAAGAGAGAGAATCTGGAGACTGACATTCCAGGTTAGGAAGGTTTGGGAACATCTTGGGTTTTCCACATAACCACACTAACAAAGCATAAAACCCCAAGCTATACAAATTCAAGATAATCAGTCAATAATTCAATTGTCCCCCTAAAACTAAACTACATTCAGTAGAAGAAAACGGAATCTGAGTCTCTATGACATACCATCCACAATGTCCAATAATCAACCAAAAGCCATTAGCTATAGAAACAGCCATCCACACTCAAGGAAAAGAATAGTCAAAAGAAACCCAACTCAAGATGGCCCAGATGTTGGACTAATAGGGAAAAATAAAGTAGCTAAAATAAATCAAGAAGATTTGATTGTTAATGAGTGGACAGGTACATAATCTCCACAATAGAGAAATAGCAAGTACAGAAAAGATCCAAATAGAAATCTAGAAATAATAATTCACTGGATAGGTTTAAGGGTAGAAGAATGAGTAATCAATAGCAATTATCTAAAGAAAAGAGAAATGAAGTAAAATGAACCTCAAGGACTGATGGGATGCATGCTGGGAGGCCGACGTGGGAGGATCGTTTGAGTTCAGCCTGAGCAAGAGCGAGACCTTGTCTCTACTAAAAATAGAAATTAGCTGGACAACTAAAAATATATAGGAAAAATTAGCCGGGCATGGTGGTGCATGCCTGTAGTCCCAGCTACTCGGGAGGCTGAGGCAGGAGGATCCCTTGAGCCCAGGAGTTTGAGGTTGCTGTGAGCTAGGCTGATGCCACGGCACTCTAGCCTGGGCAACCGAGTGAAACTCTGACTCAAAAAAAAAAAAAAAAAAAAAAAAGAAGTCTAACATACATATAACAAAAGAGTCAGAATCTAAGCCCAAAAAACCCACCAGTGGACAAAATAATATGGGAGTGTCTAGAAGGAACTCTTTAGCAAAGTGCTAACACTGGCACTGGTGAAAAGGGCAGCAATACTGTTGAAAAGCTCAGTGATGATTACCTTCTAACCTTGAAGGCTGATGGAAGGAGATGCCATTATGAGACTGAGATACCAAAAGCAATGGAGATGACAGGATCCCCAAAAAATAAAGGCTAGGCAGCAGCACTTAAACCTTCAGAAGCAAGGTGGGCTTAATTATTAATACCATCATGAGCAGCAGCAGAATGACAGCAAAGAAGGCTTGACTATCAGAGAGAGATAAGGAGCCAGCTAGAAGCAAGATAGATAGTAAACAAGGACATTAATCTATAAATCAACTTTAGTAAGTTCCAAAATAAATTCAAGGATGAATTTTCAAGGGGCTGAGGGCAATGCCCCAGTGAAAAGTAATGACCACTTAACTAATTTCCAGACCTGAACCAGTTTTCCTAGCTGGGAATCAGTGTCTGAGAGACTACATCCCCAGGAAGTCAGACTCTGCAACTGCACTGTATACAATAGCAAGTGTATACAGTGATGACACCCCACTGTACTATCAAGGAAAGGAGAATACCCAATCATTTTGAGGATGTTAGACACAAAGTTCAAGCTGACACTGACACCATGGGACCCCTGTTAATAATGGAGCCAAATAATAAGTGAAACTTAGCCCAAGTCCAGCTCATCATGAGTTCACTGGATTCCGATTCACCCAATAGTCATGTCTCTAGTCACTGAATATAAAACTGGAATAAACATACTTGGTAGGTGCCAGAACCCCCATATTGGTTTCTTGGCCTATTATAGTAGAAAAATAAGCCTTTGAAAAACACATTTCACCAGGAAAATCACCTGTACCAGTAGATGTGTTAGCTGAGGGTGAAGGGAATCTAGAATCAGTAGTAGAGGAAGATAATCAGATAATCAGCATCAACTGGGGGTTTAGACTCACATACTGAGCGGTCTGAGTCTGCTCCCCATGCCCTCCTCAGGCCTTGGCTAATTGTGATTCATTAGTCCATTTGCTGTCAGTGAAGTGCAGGTGAATACCAAGAGATCCCCAAGTATCATCTGGGTGCCAAACACATCCTTCCCCACTTACACTGTGGAACAATGGCCCTAACCTCCTCTCAATGATCAATTATCTCTTCCAGGGACTCCATTCCTTGTCATCTGGCTTTTGGTACACAAAATCCAGTATCACAGGGCACAACCTTAGCTTAAAGTTTAATGAGACTTTTGCTTTTATTTTCCCATTGTGATAACCACAGTAGGGGTTAATTTCTACCACTAACCTTCCTCTTCTAAGTTTCCCTAGGAAAGACAACAGCCAGAATCTTTTTTCTTTTTTTTTTGAGACAGAGTCTCACTCTGTTGCCCGGGCTAGAGTGCCATGGCGTCAGCCTCGCTCACAGCAACCTCAAATTTCTGGTCTCAAGCAATCCTTCTGCCTCAGCCTCCCGGGCAGCTGGGACTACAGGCATGCACCACTATGCCTGGCTAATTTTTTTTTCTATATATTTTTAGTTGGCCAATTAATTTCTTTTCTATGTTTTTTAGTAGAGATAGGGTCTCACTGTAGCTCAGGCTGGTTTTGATATCCTGACCTCGAGCTATCCGCCCGCCTCAGCCTCCCAGAGAGCTAGGATTACAGGTGTGAGCCACTGCGCCCAGCCAACAGCCAGAATCTTGCAGAAGCTATTCTTACATGGCAATCAACTTATTTTATAGTGTAAAAATATCCAACCGGCACAAGAGTGGACAATATCGTGGTGTGGTACCCAGAATACCTCCTTTAAGACAGAGGCACTCCCCTGCTGCTAGGAGGGAGTAATGCATGTTGATGAATCAGAGTTCACTACACCACTCCAACCTGCACCCCTGACCCCCACGAACTGCCTTTGGCCAAAGGGGCTACCTCGTCCAAGGGACAGTCCTCGTTCCCTGGCTAGTTGCTAAGAGGTATAAATTTTGACTACCTGCCTCAATTTGGGACAGCTCTTACAGGCCATCCTAGTTCTATGGTTCCCCATGGAATAGGCTGTACCACAATTCAACTAGTCCCTCCGCTTGTTTCACAAGTGATATTGCTGAAAGCATTCTTGAATAAACTTCTCGGATACAAATCTCCACCTCAGAGTGTTTCAGGGGAACCTGAAAAAAACAGCTAACTCAGCTTTAAAAACAAATTCTTAAAATTGACAAATTTTATCTGTGTTGTCAGCTTTTAATATTTTAATTAAAAGAATTTGCTGTAATGTTCTCTATGGTAGACCTTGCCACATGTCACTATATTTGGTTATACTATTCTCTTTGGTGTTTGAGTTCATAACTCTTGAAATACTTTGTAAATACAATTAAGAATCAGGACATAACATATACTGGTATAACCAGTTTTCTAAGTGAATATTATCCTATGATGTCAACAGAAATCTTTTTTCTTTATGTAAAAAGGAAAAAGAACACATGTTTAATTCCTAAGAACTCACAGCTATCCTCAATTCCTAAGAACTGGCTGTCATTAGGAAGTCACAAAACCTACCAGCTCACCAAGTTACATTAAGCTAGTCAATATTCCTTCATTTAGCATATTCCTAGTCCTTATTAGATGACGAAACTAAAAAATTAACAGTCTCTAGTTCTGGAAGCTGGAAACATTTATATAACTTCCTGAATAACTGAAGAAATCATAAAGATATCATAAAGATAAAGAAATCATAAAGATAATCATAAAGATATCCCTGAAAAAACACATTGCTTCAAAGAGGAAGTCTCCCTATAACCACCCACTTTAGGCACAGAATAGAGGTTAAAGAATTCATGGGGCTTGAAGGATAGGGTGAGTTAATGTACTGAGCACCAGCCAGCTTACCAAGGCAGGCAGGGCACTTCCCTTACCCCAGTGTTCCCTAGGGAGGGAGAAACACATCCATGGAAATTACTTTCAAAACAGGGAAAAAGAGACTCAGGTGCAGCACAGCTGTGCTCACAGGTGCCATGTTCATTCCTTCCTAGTTTGAGTTTGAGCACATGCCTGTTCAAGGCATGTAACTACTATACCTAGATGTATAGTAGTTACGAATCAAATGCTAATAAGCAAACACACCTGCACTATTCACAAAGGGCATATCGAGCCTATGGCTATCTATATATCAGAAATTATACCAAAGAGCTTTACGAAATTGCTCTAATATATTCACTTTATAATACCCTTTAGATAATGCCTAAATAAGTACCTGGGAAATGAGGTATGATTTCACCATCTAACTTGTAAGCAACTCCAACTTTGATTTCTGTAAACTTGTCCAAAATATCCAACTTGGTAAGTGCCAACCTAATTTTGGAAGAAAAGGCATTGTTAAAATAGCAAATTCTTAAAGGCCCTAACATCTAATTTGATTAAGGAATAAAGAAAAATTCATGCAAAGCTAAAAGTTCCAAAGCAACTCTGAAAACAGGTTAGAATTAAATTACAAAGCGTGCCACACATAGAACACTAGAGGACAATGTACTGCTATATATTCTTAATAATAAAAAAGGGACTCAACTGACCCACCACTGAGTTACTTTTCTACTAATTATAACAGATTTTCACTGGTGGATCCACACACTCTTGCTTAGCTTTGTTGTGACTGATTAAGGACACATATTTGTGGGAGGGCTGCCTGCAGTCAAGGACGCACTCTGTGGCCGTGGGACACAGCAGAACTCACTGTTCCACGTGGATGATCACAACATATATGTACATTTACACACATGCCATCATCCCTCAATTCTTCACTCTGGTTACCATCACCTCCACCCTTGTGGTCAGAAATAGTCAAAGAAGAGAGAGAAAACCACATCAAGGACCTCTTCATGATACATCAGAATTTTCCTGATTAACTGACTGGAAAACAGGTTTTTAAGGGAAAATCTGTAGAAATTAGATAAAATACTAGGTTTGGGATTCTCGTCCATAAATTTTTATCCTTTATTCTGCTATTTGCTAGATGCTCAGCCTAATTAATACAGATATGAACACATTTATTTACATATTTATGTATATGTGTTAATAACAACTTTTACTGAGCGTTTTCGGTGAGCCAGGCAGTGTGCTATAGCTCTCACTACATTCCTCAGCTAATTTTCAAAACACCCCTATGAAGTAGATAATACCACTATCTAGATTTTAAGAACATGGAACTGAGGCACAGAATGATTAACTCTCCCAGACACAAAAGCACAATGCATGGATCTGAGATTCGAATCCAGGAACTGAGACATGAAGCCTACGCACTAAATCACTGTGCTGTATTATTCCTCCCACCCCCATATATGCACTGTGCTTGCTCTATCTACCCATCTTTCCATCCATCCATCCATCCACCTATTTTGCCTCCCTCTATAAACATGGAAGAGTATCATGATTGTTTCCTACCAACCTGAGCTGTCCAGGTGGATAACTTGAGGTCCCTCTCCTTGCGTACCCTTTCCCTGTATCTTGGTCTACTTCTATCTGAATCTACAATTTCAATTTGGTGGATAAAGAGTGACATTTTCCAATTAGGGTACTAACTCAAGTTTGCTCTCCACAAAATTAAAGCTGTGGTCATGAATTGTCTATGATTTCCTGAAATGAATATTTCTGAAAAATACTCACGCAGTAAATCCATTGATCATATGAGCATATTTGAGCAAAACAAGGTCCAACCAGCCACATCTTCTTTTCCTTCCAGTAGTTACACCAAACTCTCCACCCCTTTTTTGTAATAATTCTCCAATTTCCTAGAGAACAGAAATAGAACTTTAGGATTAGAATACCAATGCTATAAATCTAATGGAATTATACTAGACATCATATCAAAGCCACTTTGAGATAAACATCTTTTAGATAACTAAATTGAAGATAGAATCCCATAGAGATGATGGATTTTATCTGAGGAATGCATTATTTGGAATAGATCTGTTAATGAACCCACAAAGGGGGTTTTTCTAGGCTTAATTGTTCACCGCACAGAAAGTTAATTATAGAGACAATGAGGATTGTCAAGGAAGAAAGAAAATTGTGGAGGATGTCAACCAGAAGGTGGGAGGACCAGATTGTCTTAAATCTGTCTCTCTGGCTGATGGGGTCAGGATTCTTTTTAGAAGTGAAATGAATAATATGTGAAGTATTATATATTTAGGGTGGAGTGTAGGGCATTTAAGTGCAGTGAGAAATTATATTGGTACATATACTGTATGACTAAAATATGGTGTATAAGCCTCTTTTAGGGTGGAGATTTTAGTGTTAAGAGTATAACGAGCTAGGGGTTAAGAATGGGTTTGTTTTGTGGTCTTGTGTGTAAGCAGGATGTAGGGAGTAGGTTGTTTAGTGTCTTTGGGCAAGATTTGTGGTGGGGTATTTTTACTTCGTCTTTTTTTAAGAAACAGGTAGTGTAAGTCCTTGTAGTTATTTCGTGGCTATAAGGAGGCTTTATCATTTTTGAAAAAAAATAATAATTTAAAAGGGAATAGATTCGTGAAATAGAAAGTTAAAAAAAAAATCAATGTGCCTACTATAAAAAAAGTCATTAAAAAATTTTTTCCAGGCCACGCGCAGTGGCTCATGCCTGCAATCCTAGCACTCTGGGAGGCTGAAGCAGGCGGATTGCTTAAAGGTCAGGAGTTCGAAACCAGCCTGAGCAAGAGCAAGACCCCGTCTCTACCATAAATAGAAAGAAATTAATTGGCCAACTAATATATATAGAAAAAATTAGTCGGGCATGATGGCGCATGGCTGTAGTCCCAGCTACTCGGGAGGCTGAGGCAGCAGGATTGCTTGAGCCCAGGAGTTTGAGGTTGCTGTGAGCTAGGCTGACACCATGGCACTCACTCCAGCCTGGGCAACAAAGCGAGACTCTGTCTCAAAAAAAAAAAATTTTTTTTCCTGAGTTAAAGCAAAAGAGCAATAAAAAAAATCCCCATTTGCAGGTTAACAGACCTATTTTGCTTTTTTTTACCAATGTTTTTTACGATGTTATGTGGGTAACTTCCTAAAATTCAGATTGACAGATAAAAAAATCAATTAAATGCTGCCTATTAAGAATAAGTTGTTAACAAGTATTTACTAAAATAGACAAATCTAGCCAATTCTTTCCAGAACAACTATAGTTTCACGTTTTTCCTGGAAACAATAAGACAAACACATCTAATAAGTAGTTGCTGATATCAGTGTCCCTTAGATGAAAATTAAGATTGAAAACAATGCTCAAAGATCTAAGCTACAGCTACTCCCTACAACCTATTTTTCCTATCTATATCCACCTATTCCCTAATTTGCACCTTTCTTATTAAAGCTACCATTTCATTACTTCTTATACTCTGACATCATTATATCTATTTTTAAAAATATTGTTGTGATCAATCTTGCAAATGAAGCAAAAGACATAGGAGGTAAGAATTCACTACGGAAAAAAACTGAAGCATGAATATTTACCTACCTGTATTTTTTAGAGACAGGATCTTGCTGTCACCCAAGCTGAAGTACAGTGGTATAATCATAGCTCACTACACTCTCGAACTCCTGCACTCAAGGGATCCTCCTACCTCAGCCTCCTGAATAGCTAGGACTACAAGCCTGTACCACTACACCTGGCTATTTTTTTTTTTTTAATGTAGAGGTGGGGTCTTGCCCAGGCTGGTACTGAAGCCTGGCCCCAAGCAATCATCCCCCTGTCTCAGCCTCCCAAAGTGCTGAGACTGTAGGCGTGAGCTACTGTGCCCAGGCTTGAATACTTATTTTAATACTTTTTGAATTAGATTTACTGAGAAATACACTTACATTGTCTTGCTCTGTAGGAAAGGCACCAATACCAACTCTAGTTGTATAAACTTTCACAACTCCATATACTTCCCCAACATTTTGAGGGGGCATACCCAAACCGGTACAAACACCTCCAACAGTACAATTTGAAGAAGTTACAAAAGGATAAGTCCCTAAAAATAGAAATAAATATTACAATACAGTATATACATACACATCTTAAAACAGAATTACCATTGAAATTCTGCATTTGAATATATTCTAGGTATCTGACACATTTGAACATAACTGTTAACCACCCTCTCAAAACCTCAGTGTTTTCTTTTTCTTTTTTTCTATAATGAGATAAATGCGTAGGTGGTTAGAGCTTTAACTGAAATGCTTACACTGGAGAGGCTCCTTGACTGCACGCACAGTCACTAACTCAGCACTGTATGGAAGGTGCTTACTTAATGGACTATGAAAGAATTGAATGCCGAAACCCATCTACGTATTTTAAGTCTCATGTTAGTTTAAAACAAATTACTACCTGACATGAATATTTAAGGTGCCGCAGCAACCTGGAGTGACAGCAATACACTAAGAATTTTGTGGTATCCAACATTTCCCTAGCTTTTAATCTCTGTTCAGGAAATAACCCCATTACGAGAGTAATTTAAGAGTGGCATAACTGCATAATTTTTTGCCCCCAAAGATCTCCTTCATACTTAATTATTCACTCTGCTAATTAGACATTCTGCTTTCTTTCCAGATTGGCTAGGCATATTATGGTATCGAAAAACACATAACTACTAAATAGAAATATGCTTTCTTTAATTGGTTTACTTGGAGTCATAAGCCAATCAACTGTCAGAGCTGAGAAAAATCAGATTTATCATGAGAAAGCATGTTTAGATGAAATGGTCAACAAACTAATGGGGCAGTAGTAGTTTGAAGAAGTTAAGTATTAACTTTTTGAAGAAGGAGGAAATGCTCTGAATCCATCCAGAGGGTCTCATGCCCAGGGAGTTATTAGGTTGGTGCAAAAGTAATTGTGGTTTCGGACCGTGAATTTTAAACCATCGTAACTAGGCTCAAACTCATCTTTATTAATCAAAATAGGAACCATTACAATCAACACATTTTTGCCAATGAGAAATAAGTTTGTTTATCCCTATAGCATAAAAATCTGTGCTTCGGGATTCGACGAACTCTTAGAAAGCATTTTCTGAGTCCTGCTGATAGTGGAAGTGTTTTCCCTTGCAAAAATTGTCAAGGTGCTTGAAGAAGTGGTAGTCGGTTGGCGAGAGGGCAGGTAAATATGGTGGATAAAGCAAAACTTCGTAGTAGCCCAACTTGTTCAACTTTTAAAGCGTTGGTTGTGTAACGTGTCAGGCGTTGCTGTGGAAAAGAATTGGGCCCTTTCTATTGACCAATGCCAGCTGCGGGTGTTGCAGTTTTCGGTGCATCTCATCGATTTGCTGACCATACTTCTCAGATGTAATGGTTTTGCCAGGATCCAGAAAGCCGTAGTGGATCAGGCCAGCAGCAGACCAACAAATAGTGACTGTGACCTTTTTTTGGTGCAAGGTTGGCTTTGGGAAGTGCTGAGGAGCTTCTTCTCAGTCCAACTACTGAGCTGGCTGTCACATAAAACCCACTTTTCTTTCTTTTTGACACACAGTCTCACTCTGTTGCTCGGGCTAGAATGCTGTGGCATCAGCCTAGCTCACAGCAACCTTAAACTCCTGGGCTCCAGCGATCCTTCTGCCTCAGTCTCCTGAGTAACTGGGACTACAGGCATTCGCCACCATGCCCGGCTAATATTTTTCTACATATTTTTAATTATCCAGTTAATTTCTTTCTATTTTTTTTTAGTAGAGATGGGTCTCGCTCTTGCTCAGGCTGGTCTCGAACTCCTGACCGCAAGCGATCCTCCCACCTCAGCCTCCCATAGTGCAAGGATTACAGGCGTGAGCCACCACACAGACCTCTAAAACCCACTTTTCATCGCACGTCACAATCCGATTGAGAAATGGTTCTCCGTTGCACACAAGAGAAGACAACACTTCAAAATGACGGTTTTTGAAAATTTTTGGTCAGCTCATTATTGAGCTTTTTTACCTTTCCAATTTGCTTCAAATGCCAAACAACCGTAGAATGGTCAACGTTAAGCTCTTCAGCAACTTCTTGTGTAGTTTTAAAAGGATCAGCTTTGAACACTGCTCACAATTGGTCGTTGTCAACTTCAGATGGTCAGTCAACTGCGATCCTCATCTTCAAGGTTCTCGTTTCCTTTGCGAAACTTCCCGAACCACCACTGCACTGTTAGTTTGGTAGCAGTTCCTGGGCCAAATGCATGTTGATGTTACGAGTTGTCTCAGCTGCTGTATGACCCATTTTGAACTCAAGTAAGAAAATCACTTGAATTTGCTTTTTGTCTAACATCATTTTCATAGTCTAAAATAAATATAAAATAAACAGCAAGTAATAAGTCATTACAAAAAAGCCATAAAGCGAGAAATGCACATTAAAATGATGTATAACATAACATTAATTTAAGAATGTATTCCAACATCAAATGGCAAATTTCAACAATGCTAAAACTGCAATTACTTTTGTACCAACCTAATAATTAATATTAACATATTAATGTAACTAGACTTGTATAAATCTTAGAATATGTATGTTCAATAATAATGTATATTTTTTAAAAGTGTTTAATTAAAGATGAAGATTCTTTCATAGAATTCATCTTACCATCTTACAGTTCCAGGAAAATGAGGTATGGAATTGAACCATGAACCAAACAATGAAAACCCCAAACCCACTGAACCCAAATGATTTCATTCTTCTAATGGACCAGAAAACTTAATACATGTATTGTGTTTTCCATAATATTCCTTTAAAAACGATTGGCATAAGATGACAAACTTCCAGCATTCCTGAATAAAGCTTGTGTATTGTTTTAAAACTCCTTAATGCTAACATTAATTATTTATATCTTAAGTAGTTAGGGCTTAGTTAAGCTCCCTTAACTGTAAATCATGTCTCACTTACCAAAATCAATATCTAATAATGCTGCATTTGCCCCTTCTACCAAGATTTTCTTTGGTGGTCCATGTAGGGCCTCATATAGAAAATGAACGCCATCTCTCACCATTGGTTTAATCCTTTCCATATAACCCTATACACAAAGACAAAAAACAATTTACAACATAACCAGTATAAGTATAAATGACCTGAGTTAATGACTGAAAACTGACAAATGCAAAAGTACTCATACTTCATAAACCAGCTTTCAGGAAAATAAAAAGAAATGACTATGTATACTATACATTATGCTTTTTAAACTCTGTGAGGTATTTGAAAAGCTATATTTATAATCCACGTAACCATGAATTTTGAAACTTGCATTAGTGATTCTCAAAATGTGGCGAGGGCCACAAGTTACACTGCCAAGCATGTAAATAGTAGTGATGGATTGTATTATTCGTTTTCATTGCATTCCACTACTAAAATATCTCTGCAGTATTACTATATAACATCAAGTACTATTTTACATAGGAACATTATAAAAATTTCTCAAAACATATTTAAAGTGTTAGTAATACTACTTACTTTTAAAAATTCAACTTAAAATATAATATAAACAAGAGCTTCCCCTAAGGCCTATGGTGTTTAACTGTAATAAAACCTAGTTTCAACTATGCTTAAATATTTAGACTAGAATGGAAATTCTGGAATCCATTAACCAACCCACCTCAGTATGTAATACCCACTTATGAATGTATGGTCCCTCCTTGGCTCTAGTCTCCAATCACTTGCTTATTCCTGTTTTAGTACTTTTTTTTTTGCCTGAAATGACCACACCATATATCATGTCCCTTGTTCCTTAAGGTCCTGGTTAACATATATCACCTATAAGAATCTTATTACCCAATTCTGTTTATTATTCTTCATCTATCACTTTATATTCACATGGAACATTTATAAAATGGAATTGAAAAGCCATACTCATACTTTAGCACATAGATATTTCCAAGTGGCTAGTAAGAAATTTAAAATAGGCCAGGCGCAGTGGCTCACGCCTATAATCCTAGCACTCTGGGAGGCCGAGGTGGGCGGATCACTCAACATCAGGAGTTCAAAACCTGCCTGAGCAAGAGCGAGACTCCATCTCTACTAAAAATAGAAAGAAATTAATTGACCAACTAAAAATATATATATAAAAAAAATTAGCCGGGCATGGTGGCGCATGCCTTTAGTCCCAGCTACTCAGGAGGCTGAGGCAGTAGGATTGCTTGAGCCCAAGAGATTGAAGTTGCTGTGAGCTAGGCTGACGCCACGGCACTCACTCTAGTCTGGGCAACAAAGTGAGTCTCTGTCTCAAAAAAAAAAAAAATTAAAATATTTGTTGCATAACACAAAGAAAATGGCAGTCTATTCTAAGCAACAATTAGTGCATTGAAATACAAATACCTAATATTTAGAATATTCCTTGGAAGTCATTATCTTTTAGAACTTAGTAAGCAGGCAGACCTAAGGTCTGAAAACATTCTAAAATGGCATATGGTATTTGTAGATTCCTAGTCAGATGTGGAAATGATAGATGGAAGGAGTAATAATCAGATTTGAGATTCACCACAAATAGTGGGGAATAGAAGGGTAGAGAAGACAGAAATTACAACTGCTGACTAGTTCAGGCACCACTGACAACTAAGAGTTGCCAACTGGGGCCTAATCGTTGACCAATTACCTTATTTGTCTCTTAAGAGTATAGTGTTAAAGAAACTGACCCTATGGGGTATCATTTCTAAGTGGGCTGGTTAGCTTGAAAAGTTGTCTTTAACTCATCTCTTTGTTGGCCTATCTTCCAATTGCTATCAGTGATTTGTATGTAATACAAATCTAGTCTTCTTTCTGCTCAAAATTACCCCATAGTTTTTCATTATCTCCAGGATAAAAGCTAAATTCCCTATCATTACACATAAGACGTACCTTCTTGTCTGCTTTTATCTTCAAGTACTACTCCTAGTCCCTGCTCCCCACCCAAAATTCTGTCTAAGCCATATTGTGTGAAGTCACTCAAACATACCATATCCAGGACAAACAATTTCCTTTACCTGTTCTTACACACAGCCTGAATAAATGAAAAATCTAGATGCCACTTTGGCAAAAAAGTGTTAAAAGAACATTAAAGAGATCAGAAAGTATTACCTTCAGTTTTTGTAATTCACCTTCAATGTCTATTTCCAAAGTGGGGTATATAGATTTGTAATGGTTAGCTAGAACTTTGAACCTGAGAAATACAGATAAATCAAGATATTACCTCTCTTTAAAAAAGTATCTCAAATAATATTGTACAATTCAAATGATTTCTGTAGCTGATAAATGAAACTAAATTTACCTTCTAAGAAATAAAATCTAATAAAGGAGATCAGCCATATGAATAAATGATACACTCAAAATATTTTTTACTCAAGTTTGGGAATATCAACAATATAATTAGGGTGATGTGTGTGTAGGAGGAAAGAAGGATGGAATGATTACAATCTATAAACACAAAAGACTTAAATCTGAATTAATTATATTACACTATATAAAAAACAAAGGGATGGTACACATGATGCTCATAAAAGAGTTTGTCTCTAATATTCTACAGTGGAGGTATCCTGCCAGTACAGGCAAATATAAACACTTGATTGAAAAGGGATACAACATGTTAATATATCTTTGATGCCAACTTATTATTAAACACAGCCAACTAACTCCCTATGACTAAATCACTGTTTAGTTTTTTGATGATTATTAGGTTTCCCACAGAGATTTGTATACAGAAAGTATGTGTCAATGTGGCATTTCTATTTTTCAAGGTAAGCCCGGCATATAACAATTCACCAGTATCTGAGAGGCTAATGGGAGGACATATCGGAGTCTCCGGACCTGAAAATCCAAGGATTAAACTCCAAATGTAGTGACCATCCGAAAATGCTGCCATACCCCCGGAATCATTCTATTTGTCAGCAAACCATTCTATATCTGATCCTTAAATATAACTCTGGCTTTGTCTTCCTAGGATACTACTATTAAATCATCATCATGTTATTTTTCATGAAGTTAATCTGAAATTAAGGACCAATAAATGTAACAAAAATAACCAGAATTTCAAATTTTAAAAAAGCCAACCGCCACTATTTAACTAGAATACTAATTGTTATCATCTTGCACCCTGGATTTTAAACATTCTAAAAACCCATTCATTCTTTCAACTTTGAAACACAACTTAGTTACTTAGTTACCTCTCAGAGAAGCCATCAAAGTCATAAACAAGATCGCACATCCTAAGTCCACTTCGAGCAGCTTTGGAAGAATAAACTGGGCCAATGCCCTTTTTTGTGGTACCCAAACTTAAAAACAAATCAAAACAAACTGAGTCAGATGAGAAAGAAGTAATAGGTCTTATGGTCAGATCATCACAAAAAATAAAGTTACATATGATTATTTTCTGTTTATGCTATTTTCTATAAGCATATTTTCACAATCCTATTGATTTTCTTTAAAAGCTAAACAGGATATTCCAATACTTATTTTTCTTAAACTTAGGACCTAGAATTTAAATATAAGATCTGGATATGCTTAAACTGTACCCCCTTTCCTTCTCCCACCAAAAATCATACTTTTTTCCTGCTTGTTCTTGTCTTTGTTGTTCCTGGATGCCATCAGCAGCTTGATGAAAGTCAAACACTAAGGGGAAAAAAATAAAATCACAGTTGTTGAAACAAAGATAACATAAGAAAACAAATCATATTGTATTTATAAATGCCTTTGGCCTTGTTGCATTATGAAAAATTAAATAAATTTTTAAAAGTGATAATGGCAGAAGATTATATTGCAAATAAATATGAAAATATGCCTGATCTTTCACTCTGACTTAATGTAGTCTGTCATTTTAAAAGTGAGTTAATAAGAGGGTAGGTAATTTTGGAACACCCTATCCTAAAATTCTATAAGTCTCAGTTTACAAAGACATCCTCTTTTCTTGTAGTTCTGGCCTCTATAAATCTAAGGATCATTTTGACAGCTCCTTCTTCCTCATTAGTCTCAAGCTTCCATCATCTCTCACCTAATGTAGTCTCTAATCCAAATTCTTTAACCACTTCCAGACCAGCGTTGACTATAGTCAATAGTCACAGATAAACATGCACAGTGACTTTAGCCGACAGCTGTGATGTGACTTTTCTAATTTTTCATTTATCAAAATAAAATTGTGAACATTTAAAAATAATGCAATAAAAACATATATGTATATGTTACCTATTCTGATTTACATTACAAGTAAAGCTGCCTGTAAAGTAAAACAAGCTTTCAGTGCTTTAAAGCTTTCCTCATCACACAAGAGCAAAACAGATTTGTCGTCAATGCACAGCACAAACTATCGTGTGGACTGTGAGTGCCAGCTATGGGCAAGGTTTTGCGGCCGGGGAGCGCTGTACCAAAGTGGTTAATAATGCAGCCAAAAGCACCTTTCCAAGACAGAAATATGATGTTACCACTCCCCTGCCCTTAAAACTCAATGGTTTTCCATTGCTCTACAAAAAGAGACAAAACTCTTTTATATGGCCTCCTTGCATAACCTGAGCTTTCATCTTGCACTATGCTCTGCTACGCTCTCTCCCTCCACTCTGGTCACACTGGCATTCTTTACAGTCTTCAGCTACCAGGCATAATATACTACTGCATGAACTATGCCTCCTCCTAAACCTACACGCACGCTCATACTCTCTCTCCTAGCAATACTCTATTAGGACCATGCTAGTTTAGCTTACTAGTTGATTTCCTGCACCAACAATTTCTCAAATATTTCACTGATTGAATAAATAGCTAGTTTATAGATGAGGTGGGCCTATAATTTTGGTCTCTGAACTTTTATCCACAGTTTCTTGTTTCATTTTCTTTTGTTTTTAAAAGGTTTGTGGGAATATAATTTACATACCATAAAATTCACCCATTTAAAATGAACAATTCAATAATTTTTAGTATATTTAATCATGGCTTCTTTTCACTAATAATACCATTGTTTCCAAATAATTAAGTTGAAATGTGTAGATGTTAAACAGACTGATATAAGGTTCTTAGAATTAGTGGTAGCATTTACAAAAGAACTATTAGAATGGCTGGGCGCCGTGGCTCACGTCTGCAATCCTTGCATTCTGGGAGGCCAAGGGAGGAGGATCGCTCAAGGTCAGAAGTTCAAAACCAGCCTGAGCAAGAGCAAGACCCCATCTCTACTATAAATAGAAAGAAATTAATTGGCCAACTAAAAATATATAGAAAAAGTTAGCCGGGCCATGGTGGCACATGCCTGTAGTCCCAGCTACTCGGGAGGCTGAGGCAGAAGGATTGCCTGAGCCCAGGAGTTTGAGGTTGCTGTGAGCAAGGCTGACGCCATGGCACTCTAGCCTGGGCAACAGAGTGAGACTCTGTCCCCACACACCCCCACCAAAAAAAAGAACTATTAGAACACTAATGTTGTCTAGATGGTGAAGCTATAATAGAACAGTATGATAAAACTACCCTTTAATTAACCCTAGCTTCTAACCCATATACATATTCTTCCCTAATTCCCTCCTTTTGAGACACTACTATAATTGTCAAGGTAGTTGACTTGCCCCATTTGGCAAGGTTAGTAACCACAGCTTTGGTTTTTTTGTGGTTTTGTTTGTTTGTTTCTGAGACAGAGTCTCGCTCAGTTACCCTGCCTAGAGTGCAACGGCATCAGCACAGCTCACTGCAACCTCAAACTCCTTGGCTCAAGTGATCCTCTTGCCTCAGCCTCCCAAGTAGCTAGGACTACAGGTGCTCACCACCATGCCCAGCTAATTTTTTGTTTCTACTTTTAGTTGCCTGGCTAATTTTTTCTATTCTTAGTAGAAGCGGGGCCTCACTCTTGCTCAGGCTGGTCTCAAACTCCTTAGCTCCACCTCGGCTACGGAATCCACAGTGCTAGGATTACAGGCATGAACCACAGCAGCCAACCAATAACCAACCAATAAGCTTTGTATGAACAACAGGTTTCCCTGGTGCTCTTAGCAGGGGAGTGTTGTCACTTTGTACACTGATTAGTTATATTACAGAAGCTAAATTAGTACTGTGTAATTTAAAATTATCTAGTAAATTAGTATTTACTTAGTGCCACAGAACTAAATAACAGTAACATCTTTAAAATTATATTGGCATACTGTGCACCAAAAGACATCTATAAGAATGTTCAGAGCAACATTATTTATAATAACTCAATATTGGAAACAACTCAAATTTTCATCAATGGTAGAATAGATGAATAAATTATAGAATATTCATATTATAGAATACTATGTAGGAATAAAAAAGAATAAAATATTGTTCTATGTAACAATAATGAATCTCACTATATGTTAAGGTAGATAGTGATTAAATGGGCAAAAACTGTGCATTTTGTTTTATTAGGTAGTACTTTAACGCATTCACTTACTTCTAAAACATAGATTCTAGACCTTGGCCAATAAACAGCTATAATATGCTAGAGGGATTAGTTTATTATCATGTTCCCATCTTGTTGACCAGACAATAACCTTACTTATTTACTTGAGGGGCCAGAATAGTTCATAAGAGCTGTGTTATTAAACCCTGACTTTGCACATCAGTTAGGACAAAATTGAGACCTTGGAGTATGTCATTTCATTTCTTGTGAATAAAAAGGCATTTGCATTTAAATATTCATTTTATTTTCTATGTTTAAAGAAGTTAAAAAGGCAACTGACAAGCCATAAATAAATTATAGAAAACAAGTGAATCATATTTTTTTAGAAATTAATTTAGTACGCTGGCATAAAGCTAATGCTTTCCTACATTTTTCTAGGCCTCAGAAGCTATTAGTATAATCAGAATAATTACTTTTGCAGGGCTTCACCATGGCATGGAGCCTTAATGCTTCCATTAGTATTTGTTTTGAAAGAAAAGTCTTTCTCTGAAGTTGCTTTGAATATTTCTTCCATTTTCTACAGCCTAGATATTGAAAACAAAAAATGCTGCCTTGGGAGTTCAGTATAAGTGTAAAACTAAAGATAATTGTGATTAGTTGAGCATGGTGGTATGTGCCTGTAGTCCCAGGTGCTCAGGAGCTTGAGGTTGCTATGAGCTAGGCATATGCCATGAGACTCTAGCCTAGGTGATAGAGGGAGACAAGGGAGGAGAGGGAGAGAAGAGAAGAGGAGAGAAAATTATGCACCTTTAGTAGTTAAATTTTATTGCCACCATTTTATTTATTTTTATTATTCATTATAATAGTTAAGTTTTAACATGATTAATGTTATACTATATTCAGTGTGAGCCTCAGAACATTTAAAATCCACTTTGCTTGCTATCTTACACCTCTGAGGTGCTTACTCAACTGTCACATCCTAGTGAAGCCTCCCCAACCACTTTACCTAAAAGTTGTAGGTCCCCACCCACCTCTTCCAAACTGCCTGACCCTACCTAGCTCCTTCTCCGATGTACTGTATCTCCTCAGAACTTGTCACTATGTGCCATGCTACATTTTACATATTTGTCTTGTTTATTATTTCTTTTTACTACTACACTATAAGCTCCATTAAGGGATTTTTTTTGGTCTTTTCTCCTGCTAAATCCTCAGTGTCCAGCACCACCTGGCAGAGAAGGCATTTAATATTTTTTTTTTTTGAGACAGAGTCTCACTTTGTTGCCCAGGCTAGAGTGAGTGCCGTGGCATCAGCCTAGCTCACAGCAACTTCAAACTCCTGGGCTCAAGCAACCCTGCTACCTCAGCCTCCCAAGTAGCTGGGACTACAGGCATGCGCCACCATGCCCGGCTAATTTTTTTCTATATATATTAGTTGGCCAATTAATTTCTTTCTATTTATAGTAGAGATGGGAGTCTTGCTCTTGCTCAGGCTGGTTTCGAACTCCTGACCTCGAACAATCCACCCGCCTCGGCCTCCCAGAGTGCTAGGATTACAGGCATGAGCCACCACCTTAATAGTTATTGAATGAAAGGACAGACACAAACAAATCTGGATTTCATATTTTCAAAAGTTTTATAATAGTCTCAACCATTTCTCAGGCTATATTCCCTTTATATTACAAATTTAGTTATGAGATTCATCAAAAGATTAATGTAATAGATCCTTGCATAGTTGCTTAAGTATGTTAATGTAAAGAACTGGCCAACAACTTTTAAATTTCTCTACAAAAATTGACTGTTTTAAGCAAAAATGTTAACAATGTTATCATGGAGTTTATAACAGAATATAGAGGTAAAACGTATGACAATAGCACAAAGGACTGGACAAGAGAAATGGAAGCATTCTATCGTAAGAACCTTATATTACAAGTGAAATATTATTAATTGAAGGTAAATCATGTTAAGTTAAAGATACATATTATAAACCCAAGAGCAACTACCAAATTTCATAAAATAAGAGGTATAGCTAATAAGCTAAGAGTGGACATAATATTAAAAATACTCAGTCTAAAAGAAAGCAGGAAAACTAAAAACGATAAGGACAGATGAAACATAGAAAACAAAGCAGATATAAATCCAACCGTACTGACAATTAACTACACTAAAAGTAAATGGTCTAAATATTTCAATTAAAGGGCAGATTGTCACAATGAATAAAATGCAAGACCCTACCATACTTTGTCTACAAGAAAGGCACCATAAGTCTAAAGACACAAACAGATTATTAGAGGATGGAAAGAGATTATATCATGCAAATATTAATCAAAGAAAACTCTAGTTGCTATATTAATATCAAAGTAAATTTACAATATGAAATGTTACCTTAAAGAGGATATTTCATAATGATGAAGGGGTTAATTAAACAAAATCAGAATTTTAAATATGGTTGTACCTAACAGAGCTTCAAAGTGCAAGAAGCAAAAACTAATAGACTTGAAAAGAGAAGTAGAAGAATCCATAATTATCATTGGAGGTTTCAATACTTCACTCTCAGTAATCAACAGACCGTGAAGATCGAAAATCAGTTGGGATGTAGAAAATTTGAACACTATTAAACTATTTGATTTAATTCACATTTAAGGAACACTCTACTCAACAAGAGCAGAACACATATTCTAAGTGTATGAAGAATATTAACCAAAACAGAGCATACACTGGGCCTTAAAATGAGTCTCAACAAATGTAAAGAGATCGAGATCACACAGAGTATATTCTCTCTTCACAACAAAATTAAATTAGAAATAAATAATAGAGAGAAATCATGAAAATATTCTAATAATTGGAAACATAAAATCATACTGAATAACTTATGGATCAAAATAGAAATCACAGCTGGGCATGGTGGCTCAGACCTATAATCTTAGCACTCTGGGAGGCCGAGGTGGATGGATTGTTTGAGCTCAGGAGTTTGAAACCAGCCTGAGCAAGAGCTAGATCCTGTCTCTACTAAAAAAAAAAATAGAAAGAAATTAGCTGGACAACTAAAAAAAAAAAAGAAAAAAGAAAAAAATATATATACATATATAAATTAGGCATGGTGGCGCATGCCTCTAGTCCCAGCAACTCAGGAGGCTGAGAGAGGAGGATTGCTTGAGCCCAGGAGTTTGAAGTTGCAGTGAGCTAGGATAAAGCCATGGCACTCTAGCCCAGGCAACAGAGTGAGACTCTGTCTCAAAAAAAAAAAAAAAAAAACATAGAAATCACAAAGAAATTACAAATTATATTGAACCGAATGGAAATGAACATACAAAATGTCAGTATTTGTGGAATGTAGCTAAAGTAGTGCTAGAGGAACATGTATAGCTTTAAATGCTTACATTAAAAAAGAAAAATCTAAAAAAGTTAATAATCTTAGCTTCTAAAGAAGCTAGAAAAAGAGCAAATTAAAACCAAGTTGAAAGTGCAAAGAGCTAAAACCAATGAAGTAAAAATAGAGAAAAATCAACAACAAAACCAAATGCTTATTTTGGGTGGGGGGGAATCAATAAAATGGATACCAGGAATGAAAGAGAGACATCACATACAAAAGTTAAAAGGATAATATACCAATATTATTAAAAACCTTATACCAATAATTTGACAGGTTAGATGAAATTCCTTAAAAAAACATAAATTACTAAAATTGACACAGAAAATAGGAAAATCTAAATATCCCTATATTATCTCTCAGGATAAAAAACCATATACATTTTGACTAAGTTGGGTGGGGCACCTGAGTTAGGTGCAGGGTATATACATATATATATATTAAGAAAACATATAAAATTCTTTCCCTCACAGATACAACCTTATGTGAGGTGTTGTTTCTGTTTTATTGATGAAGGAGAACAAATGCCTGAGAGGTAAATAACCTGCCAGAGGACACGTAATCAAAATTTGGATCCAGATCCCTAAAATTCAAAAGCTTATAATTTTTTTCTATTATACTATATTCCATATCACCTATCACACTTTATAAAGACTTAATCTCACATTATGGGAAAAAATTTTAAATCCTTAGAAATTAATATTTTTAAGCATCTATGTACCAGATCCTGTGCTCAGTTCTGAAATGAGTTCTAATGTCATACATTACAATGGAGCTTATATTAAAGAACTGTCCTTTTCAGTCCCAGATTAGAGGACAGCGTCCCTGAAGTGGTTTTACAGCAATGCTTCTCAGCCAATTTTCCAGCTATTTGATTTTTTAAATGACACCATTCATTCCATGTCCCCATTATAGAATCGAATATATTAAAATATATGTTTTACAGGCTTTTAATACTATACATTTTAAGGTATACACATATTATTACACATGTTACTATTAACACTTAAATTTTAGTCTTAGCTTATCTTCTCTAGGCTCAGTTCTCTTCTATCAGAAATACTTTCCTTTAAGGATATACATTTATGGAAAAGAAAAAATAAATAAAATACTTAACGATAATATTAATTCACCTTTGTTATGGTTTAAACCACATTATTTTCCTGTTACTCTGGGCCTTTTGACCCCTTGGCATTACTGCTTTATTTGTTTTTTGGTAGTCTAAAGTAGTTAAGTAACTTGTTTAACCACCGTGTTGTACCCAAAGATGCGAACTGTCCAGTGATGATCCAAAGCGTCTGCAGTGAAGGAGGAAGGGGGAGAGTCCAGATGCGCACACAGGTATGTCTCTTACCACAGTGCTCTTTTCAACAGACTGATATCATCAGTATGTATCTATATACAGCCAAACTATTTGACAATATACACAAATGCCATCTTACTCAAAGGAAAGATATCAGGTATTATCCTGTTTTGTAACCCTAAATTATGGTATGCTGATTATGATGCTGAATTTCACAGAGCAGACAACAAAGGACCATCAGAAGATTCTGAAGATAAGTAGTTTTTATCATTTAACGCGGTGG
Source organism: Mirza zaza (assembly GCA_008750895.1). NCBI lineage: Eukaryota > Metazoa > Chordata > Mammalia > Primates > Cheirogaleidae > Mirza > Mirza zaza. The sequence continues at coordinate 48,199 of VSMD01103500.1, read as the reverse complement.
CTTATTTTATCTACAAGATAGGGGTAATGAATACCAAAAGGCTACACATAAAAACCATGAAAGGAAAAGATTTCTACTGGTAACAGAATAAAATAAAGTTAATGAGTAGTGAGTGTAAACAGACAAAAATACCACAAAAGTACTTCACAAAAATATTTTTCCTTACATACCTAAGAGAATGTTGGTACAAAAAAATACTAACACTATATTGCTTTCTATATCACAGCACTATAGTGAGACATAAAAGTTCTAAGATAAGCTAATAACCAAAAATATATTTAAAATCAGAAGCTTAAAATGGGCAACAAAAATGACAACCTTCTTCCTCTGGAAAGCAAAACAAAACACTTTTGTCCTTATCCAAATTGCATGCTATTATTGGGACTGCAAAGCTTCTTTATTTCTTTTGTTTTTGCTCTTGGTTATGTATCTATGCTATTAATTATTCTAAAAGTATAAAACATTCCATTTAAATAAAAGTACTACTGATAATATTTTCATAGTTTAAATACAGTCAGGTGAAATATAAACCACACACAAGCCTATTTTGTTTTATGGAAAATATGGACACAATCTACATTTTATCCAGTCACACTAACAAATAGCTATCAAAGTCTTGTGTTCAAGGGTAACCAGCCTATTCAAACAATATATTAGATTATATATATTAATATAAAAATGTTTTGCAGTAAAAATAAAAGATTGTTCTTTTTACATTTAATAGAATAAAAAGAAGCCTGTGGCAAACAACGTAATGAAGAAGAGGACATTTTCACATAAAAACTTTATGTTAAATCCAGTACAGTTTACTTCAAATAAATGACTTTATTGGGTTACTAAGATTATGCACAGGATTTAAGTCTACAGCTCTTATCTAGAGGCACTGTTCTTTAATTTCTGTACTTGACTGAGAAATACTGTAAGAACCTTAAGGAGGCTGCCTTTTAAATAGAGGTCAATTGCTAAAACTAGAACAGCTATTGCCTCAGTACAAATACCTATTTAAATATAATTTAAGAGTTTGGATCAATCATATAGTTGGTTTATACTACGGCGTTTATACTTATTTCTCTTCCCTGGTTATTCCTGTGTATAATCTTAGCACCCCAATAAAATAACTTATTTGAAGTAAATAATCTCTTAACCACGTCATTTTATAACTCCAGAAATAGGATAATAGGGAAGAAGACCCCAAATTTATTGGTAGTGGTTGAAATAAATAATTTTAGAATCCAGTTTGCTCTAACTAATGGAGAAGAATAGTTCGAATAAAGTCTGAATCATTTAAAAAGCAGTAATTATTACTAGGCATTGAAGACTCCAAAGGTGGGTAGGAGGTAAGGGATGAAAAATCACCTCCTAGTAGGTACGATGTACACAATTTGGGTGATAGGTGCACTAAAAGCCCATACCCCACCACTATATAATATATTCATGTAACGAAACTGTACTTTAAGAAAAACTATTGAAATAAATAAAAGCTAAAAAGCAGTAATTATTACATTTTAGGCACAGAATCATTCTAAATATTTGCCAAATAGTAGACTTACTTTTACATAAGCATTACATGTGTAAATAAGTGTTCTTTGCATTTTGTATAGCTTATTTTTTAATAGAATTAGAGATGTCTCAAGAAATACTGCTTATATTACAAATGTGCTTAGCTAAACTTTTCTTCAGAAATAGGTAAATTTTAACCTAGCTCTTGTTAAAACAGAAATAAGAAAAAATTAATAAGATTATTTTGTATTTGGAACCCAATTATTACAATCTATCCTACTTAAGTTAAATAAAAATAAAATACAAAACTGGTTAATAAATGCTGTCATTTGATAAATTTCTGATGAAAAGATAGTTATAAATAAATGCAATATGTCCTCCTTACCAATATGAGCTCTGTCAGATATAATAAGCCTTTTTTCCCAGCCTTCTAGTCCTAGAAGGAAGGGGGAAAAGATATATTTAATCAAATATTTTTGTAACAGTTTTTAAATCTTAATTCCTTTAGAAATATAATGTCTGAAATTGTTTTTGATGAAGCAATCATTTTTGTATCTTTTCTTCTGCACAGTAAACATCACATCTAACAAGAGTTTTCTTACTTATTCATTCTATATCCACATCAGTCACACATCAGTGTCTTGCTCTAAAAAACTCCAAACTCAAACCACTCATACCCACATAAAATATTTCCAGGAATCCAAAATGTAAATGGTATGAAAATAGCATTTTTTTGCAGTTGGGGTTGGGGTGGGGGATTAGGTACCTAGCAGGGAGCACTTTGAGAGAAGGGAGTTAATTTTAGGAATGGTAAGGAAATGGTGCCCTTTCTCAAAAGATAATTATAAAAACATGATTAAATAAAATACTGATATTCTTACTAATCTCTCCAAAGTACTGTCAATTACTGCACTTATTACACTGAATTGTAATGAGATATATCTATCTATTCCATTTAACTGTGAACTGACATGATTAAGATATAGTTTACAGTATTTTGTAACTGTAACTGCAGAGGCTATGAATTATCATAGCATGGGGCCTATTATCCAATAAATGTTCAAAAAAATGATTGTTACATGAATAAAGGAATGCAAACGTATGTTTTTCATTAAAGACAATACTTTAAAGCAGGCTCTATGGGTTCTAAGGATAAACCATCAAGCTCCAAACATTGTCAAAATTAATCTTGGGATATTAAAAATTAGTTGTTACCTTAAAATGCAAAAATTTGTTTTGAAAATTTATTCCTTATGGATTAAGGTGGAGAATCCCCTCCCTAATGTACTAAAGGTAATGAAGGTAAACCTCGAATATTAAGCACCCTCCTCTACAATTGTTATGACATGTAAATATATATTCTAAAGTTAGTGTAGGGGATATTATAAAGAAAATCATACAAAAAAATTCAGTAAAGAAGATTCAGCAGGGTCAGGATAGACCAGAATGAAAAACGGAGTGGGGCAAAATCATTAATACTAAAAGGGATGAAGCAGAGCAGAGAGCAGCAGGAGAACCTCTAGTTGATAGATTTAAAAAGCAGAGACTAGAACATAAGTATAAATGCAGGGAGTATGACAGAGATAGTAGCAAAGACAGGGTTCTGTAAAGTCAGATTTAGTTGTTAGGAACCCTTGAGGACAGATAGCTACTTTTAAACCTGAACAATAAACTTTAACAACAGTAATATAATTCAATATTTTAAATTTGAGCTAATCCAAGGGGAAACTATACTAATGATTTTCCTCAATTGTGTATTTCAGGTTGAGTATTCCTTATCTGAAATGCTTGGAACCAAAAGTATTTCAGATTTCAGATGCTGAAATATCATCATACTGGGGATGAGACCAAAGTCTAAACATGAAATTCATTTATGTTTTATATACATCCTACACATGTAGCCTGAAATTAGTTTTATACAGTATTTGAAATAATTTTGTGCATGAAACAAAGTTTGTGTACATCAAACCATCAGAAAGCAAAGATATCACTATCTAAAACACCTGTGAAGACAATAATCTGTGGTTGTTTGGCAACACCATCATCCCTGACCTTGAATATATATGCTACCAATAACTGATCAATTTCTTACACTTACTCACACATAAGTACTTAACAGTAAAAACTATGACATACCATTAATACAGTGAAAAATAATGTGTTCAGGGTAGCTAAGCTGCACAGAGGCACCACCAGAATACCTATATATCAGCTGTTGAACAATAGCAACAAAAACAATGGCAGGCTTTCAGTCTCTCCCTATAGTGCTGTGTTGTGGTTAAAAGTTTACTGTATGCTGTATTTATTAATGCCGTTGGCACATCCAGCCTGCACATGTGCCATTTTATTACCTTCGTGGGTATGCTTCCATGGGAGAATCTGGGTGTGTGTGGAAAAGATATATCACAGCTAAAAGGGGCTGAGGTATTTTTTCCCTTGGGGATGCTGAATAAACCTGTGTGTTATATGCCTGCATTTTGACTCCAGCCCATTGTTTGAGGTCAGGTGTGCAATTTTTCACTTGTGTTGTCACGTCAGTGTTCAAAAAGTTTCAGATTTTAGAGCATTTCAGATTTCAGATTTTTAGATTAGAGATGTTCAAACCTGTATTTATAGAGTCAAATTGCCCTCATAACCTAATGAGGTGGTCAAGTTGGATGTAAACAGAACTCTAAAAATTCAAGAGATCAGTTAAGGCAAGAATCCAAGGTTATTCTTTTTAAGGAGATGGGAATGGATATATTGCATAAAAGCAGTATTTCTCTCCTTTAGAAGGAGGGACTTAAACCCCTTTTCACCTCTGGTTTGTAGCAACCATGGGAGAGCTCTAGATCCTCTAGGAAACAAGATTGACAGTGTGCAACTCAGGAATTTCCTTGAGTTTTGCCACCAATATATAGTAATCCTAACTACCTTAAGATAAAGTTTGCAGATGACCTACGTGTAAAAAATCAGGACTTACAAATGACATTATTACGTCTTACGTCTTGCCTAAAATTATGATTATAATGAATAAAATTTAATAACTGATATTAAAATTATATCCTATAATAACCTAAAATTTTAAAGTGTAAAACAAAAATGTTAAATTTGTCTGTCACGAGATGCTAATGAAACGTCACAAAAAATAACTGGTTACTAGGCAGACTCATTCTTCCATACCTTTTCCTTTTTGAACATTTTTCTCTGCTTCTTCAAACAATCCAGGTAGATGAATTACCACACCATTTCCTAAAGGAAAACAAATTCCAACCTTAAACATCTATAATTATAGTGTAGCATATATAATTTATATGACATTTTGATTTATCAGGGAGTTATCATGGAAATGATTCCAAGTTTTAAATAATAGTATAATATAAATATATAATAGAATATAACACAGAGAACATAAAACACTAAAATTACATTCAACATAATTTGAAATTTCTTTGAAACAAAGTGAAACATGTTATTTTGAAAGAAATACTTCGAAGGTTATATATTTTTAGGCAAATGGAACCTGTTCACAGTAGACTCTAGATCAATGTTTTGGTTTTTTTCCCCAGAGATGGGGTCTCCCTGTGTTGCTCAGGCTGGAGTGCAGTAGCTATTCATTCACAGGCGCAATCATAGCTCAGGGCAGTCTTAAACTTGTGCCCTGAAGTCATCTCCCATCTCAACCTTCCAAGTAGCTGGGACTACAAGTGTGTGGCACTATGCCTGGCTTCTAGATCAGTGTCTTTTAAATTGGAGAATCACACCCTATTAGTCATAAAATCAATTTAATGGGTTGTGATTAATATTTTAAAATATTGAAAAGTAAAACAGAAAATAACAGATAGCATCACACATTGTAAGGGTTCAGAACCAATCCATGAACTTCTTGTATTTCTGTGAGTCACAGCTAAAACATCCAGAAAACTGATTTGATAATGTAATACTTCTTTACAGAATTAAGACTGCCAATGATCACAGATAAATGCAAAGTAATCTTTCCAAAACGTATTACTGCTAAAAGATCTAAGAGTTACAAATAGCCAAAGTTAGGTATATTCTAGAAGGTATCAAGGTCAAAATTAGTAAGGGATCAATGAACGTTTGGTGAAAGAAATTGGTTTTTATAATAAAAATGAATACCATGATCAATCAGGAAGGAAAAATGAACAACCAGTTCAGTTTATATACTTACCAATGAATGCAGTAACATTTGGATTAATTATTCCACTGGGTAAAAGATGAAAGTCATATTCCACAGAATCTACAACAACTGTATGGCCAGCATTATTTCCTCCCTGAAATATAAGATAGGAGAAAATTGAGCCTGGCAATAAATATGAAAAATAACATACCTTCTTACAAAGTAAATTAATTGCTTCCTGCTAAAATGTCAATATAACTTAAGGAAGCCCAAATGTTTGCCATGTATACTGATTTGTTAAAGCCTTCATAATAGTTTTGCTCTTTCCTTTCTGTACTACGGTACACTTGAGTAATTATCCTCAAGTATCTGGAAACTGGAGAATTCAGGTTTCTGAAAGACAGAAAGTCATGTTCCTTCTTAAAAGACAAAGAAAAGTAAAAAAACATACAGATAGCCATTAGTTTGTTAGTCTGTCTTTAGCACTATGTAGGAGGTGCAGCAATCTAATTATTAATAATTAGATCATTAATTGCTAATTGATTAGATTAGCAATATAATTATTGATTGTCCACGATATTTTATCTACACAAACATGTCTCTAAGATAGAAAAGAGTAATCTATCCAGTTACCCTAACTTAATGTAAATGTTCATATAATTCCCATTGTTCTTAGAGTGTGTCAAACAACTTTATGACCTGAAATTTGTATTCTTACATGGAATCAATTAATTAGAATCTCCCCTAAGTTACTCCCCCAAATATTGGTTATCCTGGGACTCAAATTTATAAATCAGCCTTGTGAGTTTGGTTAGTGACAGAATCTGCTCATCTCTGGATAAAGTAATATATTGCTGGGTCAAGGAACCTCTAACACTGAGAATCATACCATAAACTCATGGTAAAACTTTCCACTCTATGAAGTTTGTGTCCATGTAGCAAATAAATAGTAAAATGTACATGGAATGAAATCATAAAAATTAGGTACAAAGGAGACTGAATATTAAGTGACCAAATATTTTTTCTAAGTTTACTTTTTTCTTTTTTGTAGAGATGAGGGTTTCACTATATTGCCCAGGCTGGTTTCAATCTCATGGCCTCAAGTGATCCTCCCACCTCGGCCTCCCAAAGTGCTAGGATTACAGTCATGAGCCACTGCACCCAGCTCTAATTTCTAAGTTTAAAAAACCATGGAAGAAAACACAAGTCAATTGACTACATGTATGTTTAAACTTCTATACAATAAACTAACTCTTAAAAGTAAACAACAAACTAGGAATATATTTGCAACAAATAAAAACTTTTAACAACATCCTTATGTGACATTAAAAAATACCAATCAAAACCGTATCTCCTTATCTCAAAGAGCTAAAAATAGAAATACCATTCGACCCAGCAATAGCATTATTAGGCATCTACCCCAAAGAGCATAAGACATTCTATTATAAGACATCTGCACCTGAATGTTTATGACAGCACAATTCACTATTGCAAGGATGTAGAAATAATCCAAGTGTCCGTCAATTCATGAGTGGATTATTAAAATTTGGTATATATTTACAATGGCATATTACTGAATTCTAAGAAATAACAGTGAGCTAGCACTGCTTATATTATCCTGGATTCAGCTTAAGCCCATTATCCAAAGTGAGGTGACACAAGATCAGAATAATGGGCTCCACATGTAGTCACCATCAATTGGTACTGACTGATTACTGCTCAAAGGATGGTGGTGTTCACCAGGGATTCGGGGGTTGGGGGTGTATTCCCACATCTGAGGGATGTGGTGAGCATTGTGGAGGGGAAGGGCATACCTCTAACCCTTGTTAGGGAGAGGCAAAGATATAAAATGTAACCAAAATGTTAAAAAATATATATTTATCGAGTGTCAGGCAGGTGGGAGGAGGGAGGAGGGATGGGTATATACATACATAGTGAGTGTGATGGGCACCATCTGGGGGATGGACACGTTTGAAGCGCTGGCTCGAGCGGGGAGGGGAGGCAAGGGCAATGTACGTAACCGTAATGGTTTATATCCCCATAATATGCTGCAATAAAAATAAATAAATAAGTTGTGAATAAAAAAAAAAAACGGATTGCCTGAGAATGACTAGTTTAACTTGATCCAAGGTTGTTTTTCACAAACTGAATGTTACTCACTTTTTATTATACCAATTCATCACCAATCATGAGTTCACAAAAATGCTAGAAAAATAGGTCCTGCTAAAAAAATCTTCAAAAAGCAAACAATTTACAATGTTTTGCACTGTATAAAGCAAAGAACTCTTTGCCTGAAGACTAATGTATATCATGTACATAAAAAAAAAAAAAGACTGGTGAGCTATAATCTACAAGATGACAGGTGGGGGCAAGACACAGGAAGACAGAAGCAGGAACATTAAGCAACACCTTCTTCATGTTATAACAAGGGAACAGGTGAATATATTTTACTATTGATTTTTTAATAGAAAACGTCTACCTATGATACAGTCTCCAAAAGGCACAGAAGCATGGTAAAATGTGAAGTCTTTCTCATACCCTTGCCACAAGGCAACCAGTTATATTCTTAAAAGATTTTTCCTGAAAGTTTGGAATGGGTTTCCTAAGTCAAAAATACTGTGATAAAAAGGCTCATATTGGCATGAGGGATAAAGGGAAACTAAAATACAGGTAAGACTGTATTTTAAAAAGTCATTTAAAAAGACTATAAGTCTTTAAAAAGACTATAGTCATTTTAAAAAGACTATAAGTTAAGACCACTGTGTTCATTTGGTATGTAATATATGTCTTAGGATTCTGTCAAATTTGGTGATAAACTTGCACAAGTATAAAATAATAAAACTATATACCAGGAAGTTTATTGCAACATTGTTTATAATGGCAAAAGATCGGAAACAATTTGAATGCCTCTCATTACCAGACCAGTTAAACAAATTATTATATGTTTATATACAAAAGAAAACAATATAGCCCTTAAAAGAATGAGGTGATTCTGTTTGCAAGGTTATGGAATGAGCTTTAAATTTTGTTAAGTAAAAAAAGCAAGGGCCGGGTGTGCTGGCTCATGCCTGTAATCCTAGTCCTCTGGGAGGCCGAGGGGGAGGACTGAGTTCAGGAGTTGGAGACCAGCCTGAGCAAGAGTGAGACCCGGTCTCTACTAAAAATAGAAAGAAATTAATTGGCCAACTAAAAATATATAGAAAAAACTAGCCGGGCATGGTGGCGCATGCCTGTAGTCCCAGCTACTTGGAGGCTGAGGCAGGAGGCTTGCTTGAGCCCAGGAGTTTGAAGTTGCTGTGAGCTAGGCAGACGCCATGGCACTCTAGCCTGAGCAACACAGTGAGACTCTGTCTCAAAAAAGAATATGAAGCCAATTAAAATTTCTTTAGTCCCCAGGAAAATGCTAATTTGTTATTATCATAATCATTTAATTCTAAATTGTTACATTTAATCCTAAATTGTTATAAATTACTAAGTTTAATAAATTTTTATGTTATAAAGTATTGGTAACTTTGAGACAAACAATGAATAACATTATCATCTAAGCAAAACCAAGGCTTTCTTTTTTAAGAGTTGGGGTTTCACTACGTGGCTTAGGCTGGCTTTGAACTTTTGGGCTCAAGCAATCCTCCTGCCTCTGCCTCTCAAGTAGCTGGGACTAAGGCGCGCAACACCACACCTGGCTAACACCAGTTTTTTAAAATCCATCATTTGTTTAATGTGAAAAACAAACTATCTACTCTCTGATTCTTGGAGTAGGCCATTAAAGCCAAAATTATTTTCATACATATACTAATATAATCATTTGGTGAAACAATCATTAACTTGGTAGTGCATGACAATGTTCTTGTTGTGTAACAAAAGCCTACTTTCTTAGCTAATATTTTACTAAGGCAGTAATGATAGAAGTAACAATAATAAAGAAATGATGGCTGCCATATATATACATATGTAAATAAATTGTTTTAGGCAGATGGTTATGATAGATGACTAATTTTAGGGGGACAAATTGGCTTAATTCCTTAAGTTCATCCATGTTTATACATACTGTGTTTCTCCAAAAATAAGCCAGGGTCTTATATTTATTTTTCCTCAAGAAGACACCCTATGGCTTATTTTCAGGGGATGAATTATTCCCCCCTCCAAGCCTCAGCTTGCAGCACGCACAGGATGGCCGGGACCTGACAGGGGAGCCAACCTTGTTGGTGGGGCTGCCCTTACCTTTCCAGTCACCTCTGGGATAGAAGCTGTCACGATGGGCAGATGAGACGGGCTGCTCATCTTCTTTACCGCTCTGCGAGGAAATGCGTGGGTTGTGCAGATATACTGCGTAGCCACGCCCATCACTAGATCTTATTTTTGGGGTAGGGTTTATATTGTGCAAATGCTTAGAAATCCTGCTAGGGCTTATTTTATGGGTAGGTCTTATTTTCGGGGAAACACGGTAGTTCAGGCTGGAAAAGTTCAGCTGTAAAAGACTTGAAATCACTTTACTATAAAGCTTGTTCACTCAAATATTGACCAACATTTTTCAATAACCAATGTCACGTTAAGGATTATTATATAGTTTAAATATCATTTAAATTATTTCATTGAGTATGGATACATGATTAAATATATCCAGAAAACCCCTAGATATCCTATGAAGGATTTAGGGAGAAAATGTAAGTGCTTATTTATATTTGGTCAGTAGTACCCTGTGGGAGAACTAGGGCATGATAACTTTTAATCTTGAAACACACTGTGCAGAAGGGTCCTCAGGTGAACTGAGAAGATGCTACTCCTAAGGGGTTACTTATGAGGTTATCTATTCATGAATTAAGTTTTAATATATTGGATTTTATAAAATGCAACAGAGGAAGTCAAATTTGAAGTGTCTATTTGTATGCTAACCTAAATATTGTGTGAAACATGCAAAATTCACCTTCGAAGTGCCTGCAATTGTCCTCGAACACAGATTATACTGGTTCAAGGAGAGGTCACATATTTTAGCAGAGAGCAAAACAGGAGTTTCAAATATGAGCACCATTACTGACCACCACTTCGCTCTCCCATCTATAAATTATAAGGGCAGATGGAGCTGCTTCCCATATAGGCAACTCTATGCAGCACGTGCCAGCATGAGCAACAGCAAGGATATGTTTGTTTAATTGTGTTTAATGATTCCCCTAAGTAGCTCTGGGTAGGCCAGATAGCACTAAATAAAAGATGAGAGATATTTTGTTGTTGTTGTTCCACTTGCAATAGAGACATACTACTGCCTTCTCAATCCAAATTTTCCTCAAACCAAACTTGATGTTATCCCCCAAAACCAGCACTAATCATATATTCACATTAATAGTTACATATAATTACCTCCTGCTGCTTTGCTAAATTCCCATAACACAATCCTAGTCACTCATTTAGTATTTAACAAGTACTCTTAATTATCACAGCCATATGTTTTATATTACCTAACTAGAAAAACAGAATATGTTCAATTAATAGTTATACAAAGAGCTGTGAAGCTCAATGTTGTTTTCTGGATCCATTACATCAATAGGGAAAATATTTCTTAATGATTCTTGATGACTTAATTTTTCTAACAATTTTGAAATACACCTCCCTAAACCCAAAGAAACAAAAAAACAGTGAGTACAAAAGTGGCTGCATGTTATGTGGTAGGTTTCTTTGAGGAAAAACATAACGCTTTACATGATGTTCTTCTTATATTAAATACCAAGAATAAATGAAAATTAATTATTTTAAAATAAAGAATATATGAAAGAAAATTTAATTACTTCTCATCACAGTCACAAAACATTCCCTAAAATGGTATATATTAATATTTCACCAATTTTGTTTGACTATTATTCTTACATTAAGATTAAATACAAAGAAATATTAAAGAAGGCTCTTGATTACAAAAAAGAAAAGTGTATCCCACTGCAGAGCTATGAAATAAACTGGAACATGGGGATAGAAGAAAAGCGGAACTAAAAGTCTATGCTCTCAAAGCTGAAAGACAAAGTTTCAGATGTACCTTTTTCGTTTTTTACAATCAACATACAGCTAATCTTCATTGCTTTAATTAAGGTTAAAATAGTAAGAACTAATTTAACTCCAAACATTCTTTCCCTCTAGAAAACCACTAAAAGTCTACAGTGTATCAGCCTGTTGTTGGAAAACAATTTACAAATAAGAACAATCCAGAATGAATGTTTCCTCATACTTTATTTTCCTATATGAAATTAACTCCAGGTCAGTTACAGCTATGCATGTTAGGTCCCTCTTCTTTTCCCTTTCTTTGCAAATCACAACAATCATCCCCTGGCCACTGTGATTGATCTAGATAAGGAAATCTCATCCAACCTGAGCCAATCAGTTCCTCTCCCTTGGGAATTTGATGTTGGGTATTAAGAAAAGCAGTGAGTTTCAGATGCCTGTTACCTAACACAAGCATCCTAAAGAGAAAGGCTGCCAGTTCTAGCTGCTGAAATTCCAGGAGCAGCTTTTGCCTTAGACCAGCCTAATGCTTGGCCATTCTGCTCTTTCTTCAAACAAATCCCCATTTTGCTCAAGATAATTTCTTTCCATTGATTGCAAACAAAGAATCCAAATGATTCACAAAAAAAAATTATTACAACATAGTACATATATACCTTGCTCCCTGAGTTCACATCTTGTATTAATGATAACTGAATATAAAAATGATTCACTGCTAAACATTAATAACATTTCATACTATCAAGGACAATACTTTTAAACATGGTACTGCAGGGTATAGGAATGATAATAGTACTAGTTATTTTGTAACTATTCTCAGTTTCTCAATGCATTCTTTTCTTCCTAATTTGATATTAAGTTTAAGGAAGTCAGAAGACAAGTATTTTGAATTTTCTTTCCATGGCTTCTCAGAATCAAAGGCTGTCAAGCTCAATTCTAGAATAAAATTTTTGATCATGAAATGTTAATATGTGTAACTTTCTAATTTAGAAGCTCCAAAGGTCCAGGGAGATTAAAAAAAAATTATGGGAGGGTATGAAATAACATTAGTTAACAAAAGTGACTCTTGATTCTTAACTTGGTTTGCTATCAGGCCTTTTCCTTCTCTAAATCACCCCCTTCTTCACTGCCCCAAATAAAGGCAGTGGACACCTCTGGACAGTGTTATAAACCTGAAACAAGGATATCTCTTCTTCAGCAACAGTAGAGGCTTAAGTGTCAAGGGCTAACAACTGCATGCATATAGCCCAGAGGCCTTTCTCAGGCCATTAAAATAGTCTGTGTGTCTTCCCTTTGTCCTTTTTGCTCTGAATACTTGAGTAATGTACTGTAAACACAGAGCGCAAATTGAACATCAATTAAGAAGTCAGAGTTAACTCTCTGGATTACAGCAGAGAGCAGCAATGCCTCAGACCTCAGGCATTTGACCTATTCTAGCAACCAAAAATGGGTTGCCATATTTTATCTAGTCTTCAAACTTTTTAAGAGCCTAACAATCTTTTGCGTCAATGCTTACTACCTATGCTGCTTTCATGGTAAAGACTGTAAGACCTATGTCTTCCCCCTTCCAGATGAAACATTTCCCTATTTACCAAAACTAAAGCACTTATCAATCTACAGCAATAAAGTCATTATAAATAAGGATAGAGCAGGTTAAGTTACTACCAGTACGTTGATCAAATTAAACTATTCAGCAGTAACCAGACACACTAGACAGGAAGAGAAAACATATACAGGGTATCTGAATTTCTTTTTAGCAAAGACATTTAAGTGCACTGCTCAGTTATCTTTTAAAGGCTTAAAGATACCCACTTTACCTTACATTATTACAGCTACCTTCCAGTTTCTTTCTTTTAAAAATAAAGTCCCTGTTGGCCAGGCAACGTGGCTCACACCTGTAATCCTACCACTCTGGGAGGCTGAGGCAGGCGGATCATTTGAGCTCAGTAGCTCAAGACCAGCCTGAGCAAGAGGGAGATGCGTCTCTACTACAAAAAAATAGAAAAAGTTAGCCAGGCATGGTAGCACATGCCTGTAGTCCCAGCTACTCAGGAGGCTGAGGCAGGAGGATCACTTGAGCCCAGGAGTTTGAGGTTGCCGTGAGCTAGGCTGACACCACGGCATTCTAATCTGGGCAGCAGAGTGACTCTGTCTCAAAAATAAATAAATAAAAAAACTAAAGTCCCTGTTAAAGCATGACCAAGTTTCATACACACATAAATGTCACACAAATAATGAAAATCTCAGGTACCTTGTATTTAATACCTTAAATTGCCATTATAAAACAAATTCTCACCATGAAAGGGGAAAGGGGGGTATTGCCTTGGAGGATCTTAGGTTCCTAATTAAGAAGATTTAGACTCTAGGTACCAAACTCTAATATACACACTTGCTAACCCAGCATCATAGATGGGAATATAAGACATGCAACCAAAAAATGTATAAACCAATGACGTTATACAGCTCTGTGTCAATGCTTGATAAAAATTCACCTAATCACTATATTCATGAAGGATTTTCTTAATAACATACTGAAATTAAAGTTCTCAAGTCAGAAAAGTTTTTTTAAATCACTAAAATTCTTCCTTTAAATGGATTTTAAACACTTAATATAAACAAAAATCTCATTTTTAGAAATTTCGTGGGCCTCCTTTTCAAAAAGAATTTTATTATATTGAATCAAATATAATTAAAAGTTAGTTCAATGTAAAGAACCATCTCACCCTAGAGCCAGAGTAGCCATGGGAACTCCTTCTTTTCACTTATTGTTCTTTTCCTCGCTTTCAGCAGGCAATATCAAAAACATTTCAATGTCCCTTTTTCTATTGATCAAAGTCACCAATTTTCACCTATCAATATGTAATAGCTCATCCACACTAACCTTTGGTGTCAAAATCTGAACATAGTTCCTGAGAGATAGTATGTATTACATCTTATATTGTAACTAGATTTGTATCCAGTTACAATATAAGTAAGCTATTTTTATTAAGTACGTATCAATTTACTGGTTCACTCTAGATTTGTTCTAGGCAACAGTTTTTCCTAGAGATATTTGAATCTATCCAACTAATCCATTCATTCCTACGAAAATTAAAGAAACAATAATCTTGATCAGATACTACTGAAATGGTCTCATATAACTTAAAAATTAATGCTTCAGAAGTAGAGATGATGGTATAACACATGTATTAATTGCAACAGACTTAAATAGTGAACAACATGGGACATCTTCATTGACCAAACTTTGAGATTTACTGCCTTCAGTAGAGAAAAACTAGTTACTAGAACTGGATATGACATTCAGCTGAAACACGTTGAAGAGATACATGAAAAAGATACAAATATCAGTTGTCTATTTTCTCATAGATACAAGAGATAAGACTTAACATAAACAATTAAAGCCTTTGAACATAATGGTAAATGTAAGAAATATTAGTTAAAATACTAAATAACAAATGTTAATCCAAGGAATGCTGGGGATTCCACCTTAAAATCATGCCAACAGCCAAACTGTCCAGAGAGATGTTAAAATAACTGACAGAAAAGGGCTGAACTACTGATTTCAAAGGGATGACCCAGCCACCCAGAATCCATTTGTTGAGTATTTTCTTTCTACGTCGCATAGTACAGATGCAATGAAAGAAAACAAAAAAATGAACAAGCCCCCCTTGAGAAAATTTACATTCTAATAGGAAAAGCACAGTGACCAAAGAGAACACGATTTAACCAAGAATATTATACTAGACATATGTAAATGCTTTTATACTAGGGAAATACTATAAACTGTATAAAAGCAACACTGACTGCGCTCTCTTCGGCAGCACATACACTAATAAAAAAGCCACCCTGATAGGAAATAGAAATAGCAATTGTTATAAACCTGGAAGAATGGTTTACCTTAAATGCAAATCATTTACTACCCTTAATATTATGGGAAGTAGTCTGGGAGATCATTTTAGCAGTACAAGATCAAGGCCTTAAATAACACTAAAGTTACTTCCTTTTAAAGAGAGAAAAGTTTCACTTTGCTGCTGGTATGTCTTTTTCACTTACTAATGGCTGGTTTCAGACCCTCAGCAGATACCAGCATCTAGCTATAAATTAGTAACATTTTTATTGTGTTTATTTTTATGGCAAGCTTGTATATACATATAGCAAGTGATAGAGTATAGATTCCCTTATGATTAATTTTAGTTAATATTTTCAAAACCCTGAAAAAAAAAAACACGAAGAAATGGAATACTGCTCTAGCCTTTCCTAATCACAGGAAATTCATGCCTGTCATCGTACCCAGACCACCAAATTTCTTTTCTCCAAGAGCAATAAATAAGCAATTGCTTAAGGCCTAGTATAAACTGCTACAGTTAAAACGTCTCTGTAGTTTCTGCTCAATAAAATAAAGAAAACAAAATATAGCATTTTACTTTGAGAGGATTTGAGGGAACAAACAGTAACAGGCTTCCTAACAAAACTACTTTTGTGCTGCCAAAAAGGAGCCTTCCTGGTATTATACTTTTACCTCTTGAAAACCTATACTAGTATCCTTCTCTACCCCTACCCTTGCAATACTTGCTTACATAGCAGTTGTCCACTAGACTGTGGGCAACTTGTGGGCACAATCCCTGCCTTTTTCAGCTTTTTGACTCTGGAGCTAAGTGGTCCCCTGCTGATACTCAGTATGTGTTTACTGGATGAATGACCTGTATCTGGAGTTGGTCCTATACTTAATTCTTCTTTTGTTTAAAAGACATATCGATTTAATATTAAGTCATCAGTAGCAGCTGTCCTTTGATGCAAGTCCTACATACTTATTTATGGATCTAGAGTACCTACCAAAATTCTTCATAAATCCTGAATCTGAAAGACATAGGCCTTAAGTGCAATAATAATGCAAATGCCAATAGCTTTGCATCTATTCTTTCCAAAAAGACATTTTATATATTAGGACACATAGTTACTTGCAATGTGTCAGTTTTTTTTTTCTTTTTAAAACTACATTTTATATTGGGAGAAATTCTTTGATTCCACTGTTGAAATATGGATACATTATAGATATACTACTTCTGGACAAACAATGCTGTACAAAATTTAAGTTCATGACATGAATATGGCAAAAAAAAAAAAAATTAAACTCTAACCAAGGACATAGTTTTAATAACACAAAACTTGAAACATCAAAGAAGGCAATCCAAGATCAAAATGTGTCCTTTGATGTTGACTTTTCCAGCTCTCTATATACACTTATTAAGAATTTCAACATTGCATATTCTTCAACTGTATAACCTAGAACTTCATTAAACTTAATAGGGGTGACCAAATATAAAGTTACCAAGGTGAATCACAAAAGAGATATGCTTAAATCTATTCGTTACCTACTTTTCACTAACAAGACCAACAAGGAATCCTAATGATCCCTTAAAAGGCACTCGAAGAATATAAAGATTTTATAAGCAAAGTAGGGTATTAAGTCAAAAACTTACAGGTGAGGAAAGTCTCCTCATTTGCCTGGCTACTATCTTCAGCTGACATTTTAAAGCCAAACTTGTTTCCCTCTCTATCACTTCTCTAAATTTTCCAAGGGCATCAGTTCACATTGGTTCATGACTTCCTTCAAGATTACTTTCCCAGTAACAGTTTCCCATCTACAAACTGGTCTAATATTTTTCAGTGGAATATTAAAATTGAATAAATGCCATAATGGTTGTTCCCCAAACCTTCTTACAATCCATAAGGTAGCTCAACCAAGTAAGAAAAGAGAATGCCAAGAATGACAGAGTGAAGGGGACAATCAGGCATCAACCTCTCTCCTCTTCTAGGCAGCAAAAGTTAGGTATTCTTATCTGTCTTTCCACACTGCATGGCTAGATCTGATTTTAAGACAAAAGGAAGGTAAACGATGGGCTTCTGGAGCAGCACCTAAGGCAGGGTGGGGTGAGAATTCAACGGGTGTTGCCATTGCTTAATAGCACGTGGAAGTGCTATTAAGTAAGGCAGTATGTATGTTGCCAGAGAAGTGGAGGAATACCGTGTTTCCCCGAAAATAAGACCTACCCATAAAATAAGCCCTAGCAGGATTTCTAAACATTTGCACAATACAAGCCCTACCCTAAAAATAAGACCTATTGATGGGCATGGCTACGCAGCGCATCTGCACAACCCATGCATTTCGTGGCATAGTGGTAAAGAAGAGGAGCAGCCCTTTTCATCTGCCCCATTGTGACAGCTACTATCCCAGAGGCGACCTGAAAGGTGGGGGCAGCCCCACCAACAAGGTCGACTCCCCCTGTCAGGTCCCGGCGATCCTGTGCAAGCCACAAGCTGAGACTTTAAGGGGAAAATAACACATCCCCTGAAAATAAGCCCTAGGGTGTCTTCTTGAGGAAAAATAAATATAAGATCCTGTCTTATTTTCGGGGAAACACAGTAAAAGGATGAAGAGGAGAGGTGGTAGTGCTGGTGCTGGTGGTTATACTAAGAGGCAATTGGTATAATACTACCTTAGCCAAAAAATGGGCAGAGTGGATTTCTTCATGCAAAAAGAACAAAAAAAACAAGAAAAGTCAGAGAATATTTGCACTTGGCTTTTTACATACCTGTGTTTTCTGTTTCTGCATGCTAAAATGATATTCAATTTTAGATAGAAGGCTTCCAATCAAGTGGGCCTACCAACTTTAAACATCTACACCATAGCATCATCATATCATCAACAAGAAATATTCTTGCAACCTTAACAGACAGCAGTTAGCTTCAAAATAGATTTTGTTTTGAACGTGGTTACTGTTCATCTATTTCGAATTCTGAAATTGGATATTATTATCTGAGAGTCTTTACAAAGGCCTCCCTTCTAGGCTGCTTCAAAGTAAACGACAAATAGGAAGAAAGTGTACACTGAAACCCGCGTGTTTACCGTTAAGAAGCACATTACCAACCCATTTCCCGAAAGTTCACTTTCAATGTGACCATAACAATGTAAATATTTCCAAATACCCAATTTGATGCCCATGTATCTACTTTCCTCACTCTTTTTAACAGAGCTGGCATTTTTTTCCTCTGGGACCAACGAGTAAAAGTAATCTCTCCTTAATATTAATTTACGGAGTACGGGATACCAAAAACAACAACAAAAACCACAAAACAGAAACAAAAAGATAAACAGGGCTTTAAAACAGTCCAAGCCAAAAGGTGGCTTCTGATGTCAACAAACCAAGTGGACCGGCGGAGGCAAAGCACTGCATGCCACGGGCCTGCAGGTGGGGGAGTGGTGAGTCTAGATTTCAGGGCATTTGGGAAAATCCACTCCCACTCTGCAGCCCAGGTCGTGCGGCTGCCTGGGTCTCCGCCCTCAGCCAGGAGAGTAGCGAGCAGGCCTCGGGCGGCAGCTCCTCAAACTCTGACCGCATCCCACCTCCACCCTGGCCTTAGTCCTGGGGCCGAGCGCCGATCCCAGACCGAAAACTGCAACTCCCCAGGCATCGCACGTCTCTCAAAGCCTCCCCATCATCCCGCATTTTCCTCCAAAAGCACCCCAAGCTTCACCCCAGACCCCAGGTTAGGGGTTCCTGACCTCCCGCCATTTCTCCACGTCGCCGCAGCTCGGAGCAAGAGGAGAGAACCTCAAGGTGACACCTCATTTTGGCCGGTGGGTCCCGGTTCTGGCCCGAGTTGTTGGGCACTAGAAGCCGGGAAGCCCGAGCTCCATGCCCCGCTTCCCGTCAGGGCGCCGTCGCCTCACCTGGCAGCGGCACACGATGTCGGCGTCCTGCGCCAGCAGATCCACCACCTTCCCTTTGCCTTCGTCGCCCCACTGCGCGCCGAGCACCACCGTCACCCGGTTTCCTCCGGGCCGCGCCTTAGGGCGGCCGTAGTCGCCGTTGGGCAGGGAGGATGCCGGCGGGTTGGTCTCGTCGAACGACATGGCTCCAGTGACGCGAGGAGAGCCTGAAGGAGACACCGTCGGCGAAGAGTGCGCGAACTGAACCGCTCTGCGGCCGCCAGCCACATGCGGAGGAAGAAGGAGCCAGAGGCCGGCCCCGCCCCCGTCGGGCCACCACCCTCCAGCCAGGCCCCGCCCCGCTCGTCGCACAGCCCACTCAAGGGGGGACCGTGGCAGCACCGCCCGCAGGAGGAAGCCCTGGTGGCTGCAACCGCCGCCACCCTAGACCGAGGCCACGCCCCTTCCGCAGCCAGGCGCGCCACTCCTGTACGAACCTAGAGAGCGGAAAAGGGCAGGGGCGGGGCTTCGAGCGCGCTTCGCCCTCAACGTCCTGCCTACCGGGTCTCCCTCCAGCTTTCAAACTGGAGAGGCGCGGAGCTGCGTGCCGAGCGTCGGACTACAACTCCCGGCATGCAACGCTCCGGCTGCGGCGACCTATTCTGGTGCCAGTGAGGCGGCCATCTGCAGTTTTGATTCTGAAAGCGTTCGTGTAAGCGTTCGTTTTGTAAAATTTTTTTAAGATTTATTTTTATTAAGGAATGAGATAGCGTGTCCAAAATACAAAGTGTGGAATTGCAAAATACAAACAGGTTGGAATTTGAACTTATAAGTTTAGAATTGGAAATTAAAGGTCTAGAAGTAATAGAGATAGGAACGGGGATCAAAAAAGACAAACTCAAAAGTAAGGCAATAAGGTAGAAGACGTTAGACCTGAAAAGCTATAGCTCAAGTAGAATCTTAACCCTTCCCACTTAAACATTTACACAAAGGCTCAGAAAGGAGTGAATTACGTATGTCATATAGTACATATATGCAGATACTGTAATGCACTTGGGTTTTTAATCCCCACACCGTATAAGGTAGGTGATCCTGTCTTGTCCTTATTTTACAGGATTTAAGATCTAGGTAACTTGCTCTAAGGAGGCTTGAATTAGTACCTAGACAGCCTGAGTCCAGAGCCCATGCCCTTCCCGAATGTTCCACTCCTCCTCTTGGTATTTTAATTGTGGCTAGCCTGGAGTACACCTGTTGATGTAATGCTCTACCAACCGCAATACAAATTATAACTGACGTCTAATTCTAATAAAAGTTGCTTCGGTAGAAAGTGGGAGTAGAATCACATTATATGTGTCTCCCAAATCGTATATACTGTTATTTTCCCTAATGGTCCCTGGAGCGCATTTTAGTATTTTATTATTTCTATTCAATGTGTTACATAAATAAACATTCGAGAATTCACTATAACCTAAGGCTGACTGTACTGGGCACTGATAACATGGGAGGAATAAAGATACGATTGCAGCCCACAAACATTCCAATTATTTGGTCTATCAATAAGTAAATATAATACTATATAACTGGTGTTTATCATGACTTTATCACAAACCATTTATAAGCAAGAATGCAGTCATATTTTATATTCTAGTGCCCAAGGTAGTGTTGGGCATATAGTAGATACTCAATAAGCACACGTTACTATTCATTTCTGTTTAATTTTTTAAAAATCATTTATGGCGTGCCTGCTCCCAGGAAAGCACTGCCAGACAATGTATTTGCTACTGCAGTGTCTACATACAGTGACGCGAAGATTGGGGCAAAAAGATAAACCTAAAAGTTTCACTTTCATTCAGGCAGCTCGGATTTTTCGAAGGGTTTTTGCTATCTCACTCCAGGAAAGCACGGTTCTGCCGTTCCTAAAATCTGTTTTATATTTTCGCACTCCAGCTTCTAACTTTCAGGCCCCTGGGGGAGCCCAGCGCGCGCGCACGTCCTCGCTCACACACACGAGCACACGCACGCGCGCACACACGTCCTCACACACACGAGCGCCCGCGCAGTTTCCTCGCCGTGCTCAGGCCGACCCCTCCCCGCAGCGCCGGGGCCTGAACGCCTGCGGGCAGACGCCCAGCTGAGCGCGCGTGTCCCCGCCGGCCGCGGAGGAGGCGGTTGGGCGGAGGCGGAGCCAGCGCCATGTCTGCGTGGGGAGTGGCGGTGCTCCTGTCGTGGCTGAGCTGCTGCGGCTCGGCCCTGTGGAGGTAGAGAGACGCCAGTCGCGGGCGGGCGGACCGGGCGGGCATAGCCTCTGGAGCTGGGCAGGCGGGGCCTTATTCCCGCGTCCCCACCGCCAGCGTCCTGGGGCCGCTCGCCCTCGCCGAGCACCGCCCCATCTCCTCCGCTCCCCAAACGCCAGCGCCAGCGTCCCGCCGCTCCCGCCCGAGTTTTCCATGAAAATGAAAACTGAGGGCGGAAAATGAGGGGATGCTGTTAGCCCTCTGCTAATCTGTTCAAGTTCCCGCAGAAGGGTCGTGGTGCCCCTCTGAATTGTTTCTGCCAGAGAGGAGCGAATGAAAACCAAGAGGTCGTCACCAGAGATTGGCAGGCACTTTACTGGGATAACTAGGTCGTTGGTGGTTTATGTGAGGTAGTCAAAGCTGAGTGATTTGTGAGGAAGTGCTTTGTAAAATGTAAACACTGCACAAGTGTAAGGACATATAATTCCTGTATAAAGTGAGTTGATCTGGGGAATGAAAACTTTTAAAGTTCTGAGAGAGATCGTCAATGCAAGTTTGATTTGTGTTCGGTATTCGGTAATGCTGCATTGGAAGGTGTGTCAAAATATTTTAGACTTAGGTTCAAACACAGATGGTTAACCAGAAAAATCACATTCCACGAATATTCTGTTTTTGTTACAAGAAATAATGATTACTCTCTAACATTTCTTCTCTATGAAATGGAAATAATAAAATCTGTCTCCTGGGGTGGTTGAGAGGCTTAAATGCTATGATATATAGACACAAGAATATATTTTTTCTCTTCTCTGTTCATGTATTCCCATTCTACCACGTCCTCAATATTTAAGAGCATTCTTGACCTTAAACCCTTCCTTCATTTCCTAACAGATATTTAAGTCCCTGTTTGACTTCACTTTCCTTTCTCTACCCAGCGTATATTAATAAAATATGTTCTTTGGGTAAACCATTTTCTCTCAAATCTCTTACCTACTTATCCTCCTATACCTATCCAGGAATTGGTTTTGGATACATCATACTCTTAGGCATCTGACATAAGCTGATAATTATTTTATACTGATTATATGTTGCATAAAATATTAAAGGTAATTTCATTTCACCTGTTCATTCTCAGACTTTTGGTGGCTACTAGAAAATTTGTAATTACGTAGATGGCTTGTATCATATTTCTATTGGACAGTAAGTACTACTTTAGATGGATCATATAGACAGAAATTAAAGTACCTTGGATAATTGTACAAAAGTGATAATGAACAAGGACTGACAGAAATTTGCTGTTTATTTCAGTGTTTAAAATAAGAAATACTGGTTTTTGAAGTTCCAGTCTTTTTTGTTTTTGTTTTTGAAATTCCAATCTTTATTATTCTTATTTTAACTCAGTTTGTAAGTGAAGGAGTTAGAGCCAATGTTCTTCAACAGTTTTCAGCATACCAATAAAAGAATAAAAAGATGAGTATTTACTTCTCATCTCATTTTATTGTCTTCAGATACTGAGCAGACCCTAACACACCTAGAATGATGGGTAGAGGTCACTGATAGCCCAAATTTTAGCCCTGAGTTTACTTTCCAGGAAGCGACTTAGGCAGAAAGGTAAAGCTCTTGGGAGCCCAGGTATGCACTGACCATAATAGAATCACTCATATTTAGAAAAGAAATTAGTTTTAACATTCGTATTTGTCTTTTTCCTCCACAGGTATTACAGTAACAGCCCACACTATAACATTTTTAGTACCAGAAGTGCAGTAAGTATTGAGTATTTGTGAAAGCCATAGTTAAGTATTAAATTTTTTGAACTTGAGAGCAGAGTTCATCATACTCAGTTTTACAGCTCAGTGTCACTCTTATTTCTATTTCATTTCCTTCACCCCATTCATCATCCTTGTATATTAATAGGTCCCCTCTTCAACACATGTCCCTAAATATGTGTGTAGCAAAAAGAGTGTTGTTTTGAGTGTTTTTGTGATTTATTAATAATATTTACAAAATATTATAGATAGAATTACCATATATATTGTCTAAACAATTGAGAATGTGGGTGCTATTAATAATTATACACCATGTATAAACTGGAATTATCTAGACCTGTGGTCTCCAACTCCCTGGCCTCGGACAAGTACTGGTCCATGGCCTGATAGGAACTGGGCTGCACAGCAGGAGGTGAGTGGTGGGCCAGCAAGCTAAGCTTCATCTGTACTTAAGCCTTCCCCATCAGTTGCCTTACCACATAAGCTCCGCCTCCTGTCAAGTCAGCTATGGCATTTAGCTTCTCATAGGAGCGTGAACCCTACTGTAAACTGCACATGCAAAAGATCTAGGTTGCATATTCCTTAAGAGTATCTAATGCCTGATGATCTGAGGTGGAGTTGAGGTGGTGATGCTAGCACTGGGGAGCAGTTTCAAATGCAAATTATTAGTAGCAGAGAGGTTTGACTGCACAATAAATGTAATGTGCTTGAATCATCCCAGAAACCATCCCCCATCCTGATGTGTAGAAAAATTATCTTCCATGAAACTGGTCCCTGGTGCCAAAAAAGTTGGGGACCACTGATCTAGACAATTGAGGATGTACTGTCACACAAACAATAGACATAAAAGAGTGTAAGCTGATAGAACCAATGGTATTGCAGTTTGCTTGAAAGCAATATTAAGAAAGAAATATTGAATGTACAGAAGGCCCTTTAGGAATTAAACTTTCCATGATTATTCTTCACAGAAAACATTAAAAAAATTCCTCTCCACTCTACATGAATTGAAATGGTATATCAGTTTTCTGTTTGAATACCCCCAAATCACTTAAAACACTGGAAGTTGTTAAGTATAGTGGAAACATTCTGTAGGTACTTGTCTACATTTAAGCTCATCATTATAGAGGTTTATACATAAGCTTGGTAATTTCCATAGAACTTATTCTCTGTTTGGAACTTAGATTTTTAAAATATTTTATTATGGAAACATTTAAATATATTCAAAAGTATAGAAATTAGTATAATTTAGACATACACAAAAGTATAGAGATTGATATAATATGACCCTGTGTACCCATCACCCAGCTTCAGTATTGCCAACTCATGGCCATTTTTGTTTCATTGACTCTACCACCCATTTTCTCCCCTCTTGTATTATTCTGAAACTATCCCAGACATATCCTTTCATCTATAAATATTTCATTGGGTATCTTTAAATGATAAGACCTTTCAAAAAAATGACCACAGCCATGGCGATTAGGGAAGAAAATGAAATAAAAGGCATCCACTTCAGAAAGGAAAAGATAAACTATCTCTATGTGCAAATGACATAATCTTTTATATAGAAAGCCCAAGGAATCCACTACAAAACTATTGGAACTAATTAATGAGTTTAACAATTTCATATGGAAGTTCATAGAGAATTTCATATGAAAATTCAAGAGCACCAGAACAGTCTTGAAACAGAAAAAGTTGTAGGACTCACAGTTTCAGATTTCAAAGCTTACTTCAAAGCTGCAGTAATTGAGATAGTATGGTACTGACATAAGGGTAGGATTATAGATCAGTGGAATAGAATTGAGAATCTAGAAGTAAAACCTCATGTTTATGGTCAATTGATTTTTGATAAAAATGCCAAGAAAATTTCAGTGGGAAACGAATAGTCTTTTCAATAAATGATTCTGACACAGCTAGATATCCACATGAAAAAGAGTGGAGGTGGACCCCTACCTCAGACCACATTAAAAAATTAGCTTTGTGCAGTGGCAGTATTGTAGCCAATGAGGTTTATCCAAGGCGCAATTATTGCTAATTGAAAACTTTTCCCAATACCCTGCCATGATGACTTGAAATATAGTCGGCATTGCAAATTTTGGACAATCTCTATGGAGACTGAATTAAAAAAAATTAACTCAAAATGGATCACAGATCTAAATATAAGAGCTAAAACTATAAAACTCATAGAAGAATATATAGGGAAAAATCTTTGTGGCCTTAGATTAGGCAATGGTTTCTCAGATATAACACCAAAAGCACAAGCAACAACAACAAAAAAAAATAGATAAATTCCACATCATTAAAATTAAAATCTTTTGTGCTTTTAAGGACATCATCAAGAAAGTAGAAAGTCAACCCACAGAATGGGAGGAAAAATTTAGAAATATCTGATAAAGAACTTATATTTAGAATATATAAACAACTATTATAATTTAGTAATAAAAAAACAAACAGTCCAATTTTTAAAATAGGCAAAAGATCTGAGTAAACATTTCTCCAAAGAAGATATCCAAATGGCCAATACGTAAAGTCTTCATCAGGGAAATGGAAATCAAAACCATAATGAGATACCGGTTCACACTCGCTCAGATGGCTATAATCAAAAAGACAGCCAATAACAAGTGCTAGGATGTGGAGAAATTGGAGCACTTACACTGCTATCAAATGTCAAATATTGCAGCCACTTTGAAAACAGTCTTCAAACAATTAAACATAGTATTACCAATATGGTCCACACATTTTACCTCCAGGTATATATCCAAGAGAAATGAAAACATTATACCCACACAAAAACTCACACAAAGAAGCATTATTCATAATAGCCCCAAAGTGGAAACAACTGAAATGTCTATCCGTGGATAAATAAAATGTAGTATATTCATATAATGTAATATTGTTTGTCAATAAAAATGAAGTACTGATAATGCTACAACATGGATAAAAATATTATGCTAAGTGCAAGAAGCCTTTCCCAAAGAACCACAAATTATATAATTTCATTCATATGAAATGTCCAGAGGAAAATGCATGTATAGAAACAAAAAGTAAGTTAGTAGATGCCTAGAGCTGGGAGGTGGGAGTTGGGTGGTGACTTCTAAAGAATGTGGGGTTTTTTTTGTGAAATATTGAAAATGTTCTAAAATTGATTGTGGCAGTGGTTGTAGAGATACTAAAGAATGAAGATACTAAAAACCATTGAATTATACACTTTAAATTGGTGATTGTATGGTATGTGAATTATGTTTCAATAAAGTTTTAGAAAAACCATAATTATAATACTCATTAGCACACTAAAGATTAACAAATAATTCCTTAATATTATCAAATATATAATCAGTATTCAAATTATCAGTGCTCTTAGTCTCACTGTTCATGTTGGAAAAAAAAAAAAAACAAATTACCAGTGTTCTTATAAATGTCATTTTTTGTTTGTTTATGTAAATTGGGATCCAGATAAGGTTTATATATTATGATTATATATTTTTTTAGTTCTTTCTGTGAAAGGTAGGTTTATTAAATTATTTACATACAATAAAATTTACTCTGTCTAAGCACATAGTTTGATGAGTTTCGACAATGCATATTGTGGCATAATCACTATAATAATGAAGATACAGAATATTTATATCACTCCAAAAAGTTCCACCATGCGCTTTACAGTCATGTTGTACCCTTCCCACCCTCAACTATGGGCAGCCACTAATCTGTTTCCTGTTTCTATAGTTTTGCATTTACTAAATAGTCATGTCAATGAAATCATACAGTGTATAGCTTTTTTGGATCAGTTTTCTTTCACTTGACTTAGTGCCTTCAGATTCATCCATAATGTTGTATATATAAGAACTTTATTCCTTTTTATTGCTGAGTAGTATTCCTTTGCATTCGTATATCACAATTAGTATATTCACTTGCTGATGGGCATTTGGATTATTTCCAGTTTGAAGTTATGTCAAATAAAACTGATGCAAACATTCATTTACATATGTGGGAACATATGTTTTTATTTCTCTTTGTTAAATACGTAGGAATGGGATTACTATGTTAGAAGGTAAGGACATTTTTTTTACATCAAATGAGAAACTACAGAATGTTTTCTGAAATAGCTATGCCAAATGGTACATTCTCACCAACAACATAGGAGAAGTCCCCTTGTTCTGCATCTTCAATACATTTGGTTTGAATTCTCTTTTATCTAATACCAGGCTTACAATCCCTGCTTGTATATTGATTCTTTTTGACAGGACCATTTGCCTCTTATACCTTTGCCCATTACTTTATATTTTTTAAATTTTTTGTAGTTAATAAACTTTATTTTTTAGACCAGTTTTAAATGTACATAAAAATGAGTAGATAGTATAGATAGCTCCAATAAAACCTCCCCAGTTTCCCCTATTATTAACATCTTGCATTAGTGTGTTACATTTGTTACAATTGATAAGCCAATATTGATACATCATTATTAACTCCAATAGTTTATATTAGGGTTCATGCTTTGTGTTGTACATTCTGTGTTTGGACAAATGTTTAATGACATGTTTCTACCATTACAGTATCATATAGGATAGTTTCACTGCCCAAAAAATCTTCTGTGCTCTGCCTTTTGAAGCCTCCCTTCCCCCAACCTCTGTCAACCACTGAACTTTTTATTAAATACTTTCTGCATAGTTTTGCCTTTTGCAGAATGTCATATATTTGGAATCATACCACATGTAGCCTTTTCAAATTGGCTTTTTTTCACTTAGCAATAGCATTTAAGGATCCTCCATATGTGTATCGATATGGCTTGATAGCTCATTTCATTTTAGTACAATATTGCATTGTGTAGATGTGCCACAGTTTATCCATTCACATAGTGAAAGACAGCTTGGTTGCTTCCAAGTTTTGGCAATTATGGAAAAAGCTTCTATAAAGATTCATGTGCAGGTTCTTGTGTGGACATAAGTTTTCAACTCATTTGGGAAAATACCAGAGAGCAAAATTACTGGATTATATGGTAAGAGTATGTTTTGTAAGAAACTGCCAAACTATGAAAGTGTCTGTACCCTTTTGCATTCCCATCAGCAAGGAATGAGAGTAGCTGTTGCTTCATATCCTTGTCAGCATTTGGTATTCTCAGTGTTCTGAATTTTTGTGAGTCTAATATGTATGTATCATACTATCTCATTGTTTTAATTTGCAGTTCCCTGATGGTGTATGATGTTGAGCTTCTTTTCATGTACTCATTTGTCATCTGTATATCTTCTTTGGTGAGGTGTCTGTTCAGACTTTTTGTCCATTTTTTACATTGAGTTTTTGCTATTGTTGAGTTTTAAGAGTTTTTGGTATATTTTGGATACCAGTCTTTTGTCAGATATAAGTAATTTTGCAGATATTCTCTCCCAGTCTGTGGCTTGCCTTTTCATTCTCATAACAGTGACTTTTACAAAGCAAAATTTTAAAAATTTATTTATTCTTTTAACAAGTAATTTATTGAGTGGCTGCTTCTTACAAACCACACTAAAGTCATTGTCGTTACTCTCCAGGAGCTTGCAATTTAATTAGAGATAAACAATGGACAGAATGTCTATTTCTGGCACAGATAATAAGTACTATAGAATGTAATGTAAAGAAAAGTTACTTTGTGTAAGAATCAGGAAGGGTGTCATATATCAGATAATCTTAACATTAGAATAGCAACAGGTGACTGGGAGCCAAGTGATGAAAAAAGTAAGGAAAGGTAGAAAAGAACAGGCTGTTTGGAAACACTGGGTAGAGTGGCTGGCTAGAGAAAACAAACTGAATAAGAAAAGGAGCATTCAGGGAAATTTGAAGTGGGATGGGGCCTTACACAACTTCTATTTTAGGCTTACCTATCTAAATTATATTCATCACTTGTCTACCAGTTTAACCCTTATCTCCTCCAAGTGGATTCTCTCCATAGCTTTTGATCCCTTGGAATTCTCAACCTTCCCAGCACTTGTAATTGATTACAACCCTGAACACCTGATTATGACCATTTTTTTCAGGTAACCCAAGTCAAGACATTTTAAAAACTATAAACACCTGTAAAAATGCTAGCTATTATCATTATTCTCTACTTCTTTCACTACTGATCTTTACAAAACTTGTAAATCTGATCTTGCCACATCCTGCTTAAAGTCTGATAATGATGTCCCATTTTTCTTAGAAAAAAGACATAAATCCTTTAAGTGTCCTGTACAGATCTTCCAATGTCTGGTTCGTGCATACCCCTCTGGTTTTTCAAGGAGATATACTTTCTCTTATCACTGAGCTTCCGTATGTGCTGTTTCCTCTGGAAACCTCATACTCTGCTCCTATTTTGGCCTAGTTACCTTCTACTTAACCCAATTCTGTTTTTACTCTCAAAGAACTGTGTTCCTTTGTGTTAAGACAACTCATCTCAGATTGTGTTTATGCATCGTTCGTTCGATTATTGAACTGATTATCTCTCCCACTAGAAAACTCCCTGAGATCGTGGACATTGCCATTCCTGTGAC
This sequence comes from Mirza zaza, assembly GCA_008750895.1. NCBI lineage: Eukaryota > Metazoa > Chordata > Mammalia > Primates > Cheirogaleidae > Mirza > Mirza zaza. The sequence continues at coordinate 18,392 of VSMD01103500.1, read as the reverse complement.
TGGGAATAACAGGCACTCGATTGATACCTGTCCCATGAATTAACGTGTCAGGTTGTCACTACATTGGCAGGCATCCTGTTGCCTGCTTTTGATCTCCTTGCATGACAAGGCATTTTACTAACGTGGGCCTACTAACAAGACTCCACAAACAGCTGCGAAGTGCCCAAAAGGTCCTCGAATTGAGACACGAAATTTTAACTTCCTAGAGACTCGCACTGGACTGCGCTGGGAGTGGCAGGAGAAAGGGGCCGGCGGGACTTGGAGTAACTAGCCTGCCAAGGAGATTCAGAATTCGAAAGAAAAGTTTTAAATCGGAAACCTTCCTCCATCTGCATTCAGCCTCTCTGGTCCCTCCCAGCTCAAGCTATGCTCTCAGGGCATGCTGGTGGAAGGCTTTGGCAGAGAAATGCAGACATCCGGATCCACACTTGCCCCCCATCGGCAATCCAGATCCTGGAACTGCGTCGTCTCGACCGGACACCAACCGCTCCAAGCAGCTTCAGGTCCCGGAGCTGGATCTTGTGCAGCTGAACGATGCCGGTGCCCCGTGCGAAGTTGCCCAAGGTCACAAATGTGGCACTGCAGGGCACCCACTTACAGTCACGCGCGCCGTGTAGTTGAGGCCCTTCTAGGTGTGGCGATGACCTGAGGCTTCTCGAAGGCCGACCTGGTCCAGCCGATTTCCCCTCCCAGAACCTGACAAAACACCAACCCGGAAACCAGACTCCAAACATTAGAGGAATTTTTTAATTTTAATGAAGTCTAATTTATCATTTTTTGACAATTTTTTGTGTTGTATCAACCAGATTAATTTTCTCTTTTTAAAAAAGTGTATTTCGGAAGGTTTGTACTTTTGTTTTAGTGATTACCTTTGTATTTATACCTTTTGAACATGTTTAGTGTCTTGGTCTCTTATTTATTCTTTTACTATCTGGTTTCTTACTTTTTAATTTATCATTTGATTTCCACCTATTCCCTGGGCAACAATATCCAATCCAATATAGCTTGGATATTCCTCCCCTACCCAAAAACCTCATGTTAATATTTGATCCCCAGTGTTAGAAGTGGGGCCTCATGGGAGATGTTTGGGTCATGGGGGCTGATCCCTAAATTCTTGCCATTAAAAATATTTTTTTTAATTAGCCGGGCATAGTGGTGTGTGCCTGTAGTCCCAGCTACTTGGGAGGCTGAGGCAGGAGGATTGCTTGAGCCCAGGAGTTTGAGGTTGCTGTGAGCTAGGCTGACGCCATGGCACTCTAAGCTGGACAACAGAGCCAGACTCTGTCTCAAAAAAAAAAAAAAGTTTTTTTGGCAGGAAATAAAATCTTTGGATCACACTTTATTTTCTTGAACTTATTGTTAAAAGATACTTCCTTATTACTTTGCTTTATATGTTGCTTTTGAGAAGTCTGATGCTGTCATATCTTATTTGATCTTTTGTTGGGAGGCCTAAAGATTTTCCTTTATCTTTAAAGTCTAACATATTAAAGATTATTTTTGAAGTAAAATAAAATTAAAGGATTATAGTTTTTTTGAGAGACTACTGAAGTGTCTCAAAGGGTTAATTTACTTTTTGTTTGTCATATTACTTTGTACAATTTCAAAGGAATTGAATTTTAGTGGTTCTTTTTTTTTTTTGAATGATAATATTGAACCCTATAACTGAACACTGAGGGGAAAATTTTGAAGCATAGTTTTTGTTTGAACTCTTACTTTCTTTTTTAGATTAGGTTAGAGTATGAAGGAACATCATTTTCTGAGTGGAGTGTGCCAGAAACTTGTTCTATAGAAGATAAAAGGTGAGATTTTTGCCATGAATATCAATGTATGTGCATATTTACAAGTAGAAGAGCATTCACATAGTATGGACATTTAGATTCAAGGCTGTGATTTGATGTAAATTTCTTTCCATTAAATAAACATGAAAAGAAAGACAAAAATCACTTTGAACTAGGATTAGAAGTAAAATATTACTATATTTAAAAATTTCTCTTTTCAGCATATAATGGAAATTTTTAGGCTTAAAAAATAGAAGGGAAATTTTTATTAATCTCATATGCATCTGTAGTTATTTCTTCTTCCCCATTTTTTTAAACACTAGATCACCCACAACAGAATTGCGTTGTTCTTCTCCTGGCATTCAGGCTATAAAACCAATTGTTACGGGCCCAGTAAGTTGATTTTAATGATAAGTTATTAAATCTTGAATAGTGATCTCTGTTACATTTTATTTTGCCATTCTTTGAGCTTTTCAAGCTAACTTAACCTGCTTTAAAATAGTATAGATTGTAACTATAAGCAAGAACTATTTTTGAATTATTGTCAGTATGTCAATTTTTAGATATATCTCATATCAATTATAAATTATGAGATGGTATACAATTTTAACCTTAGCCTTTTTATTAATAAGTATGTTAAAGTCCATAGCCACCACCTTATTGATAATAGTTCTCTCAGATGAATGGATCATATACACTCCTATGCTCGTACCCAGGATCAAGAGCAATTTCTAGCAGATTTGTTTTTACTCCACTGTATTTTCTTCAGTTCTAGAAAACATGTGAATGCAAATAAACTACAGTGATATTGAATCCTCTCTAGTTTACCAAAAAAAAAAAAGAAAGAAAAAAAAGAGCCCAAAACCCCAAACCAAAGTAAAGTATTTTAAGACATTGGCACTTTAATAATTAGTAACAAAGTACTGGCCACATACCTCACATCTGATGTTCCTACGCATGTCTGAAGCTAGTGCTAAAGAGACTCCATGTGACAAATCCTTCCTTTACTTAGGGCTTGTGCCTTCTCTTTAATTAAAAAACTTTATTTTCAAGGCACAAGTAGACAGAGTGATGTGGCAGAGGCCAAATGAATATTAATTCATTTTTTAATCCCTATGGAGTAAAAATTATTTGAATTTGTCTTTTTGAGTCTTTTAGTATTTACCAGTTTCAAGAACACAACTCATGAGGAAGTAGAGGACTCCTTTCCTTTTTATTTATGTTAGAAGCCCATATAAATGTATAATGTTATATTAAAACACACATACATGCATATATGTAGGAATATTTTTGTCATTTATGTACAGTGTCATCAGATCCTGCAACCAGCTGCGGAGGTACATCTGACTTTTAAAATACACTCAAAAGCACTTAGTTATAACAACCAAAAGTATCTCTAAGCATTGTCACAAGTCCTGGAGCAAAATTACCCAAGTTGAGAACCGATGAATGAGAAAACGAATTGAATTGTATTTTAATGAGGAAGACAAATATAATAGAAACAAGGATAGCAAGCCATCAAAATGTCTTCTAAATTTGTCCCTCATGATAGTAAATTCTTAATTACAGAGAGTAGCTAAAGAATTGAACTAGTATTATATGTATATTTTAAAATTATATTCTGAAATTTATTTATTCTTCTTCCTCTAATATTAGATAAGTAACTTAGTTCCCATGCGACTTTTATGCCCATAGCCACATTTGTATTTATTTTAAAGTTAATCTATCATAATTCTTTTGCATTTTCTTTTAGGATGAAGAAGAACGCTATTTATATGTGGACAGTTCTCATACTTGCTTTATGTGGCATTATATAGCTATGTAAGTAAAGCAGTGTTGAATATAAAGGTAATTAATGCTTTTCAAGAGTATTTAGCTTCAACTTTTAATTAACCACAAATGGATTATCTGTATTATGGTTTCCATACAAATTTTCATTCACCAACCAAGATATTCCCAAGTATATTACCAAAGAAATAACTAAAGAATAAACAGTAAAAATAACATTGGCAACCATTATATGAACAAATACTTTGTCTATAAGTTCATATTTTTGAGCTCTAGTGGCACAATCCATTAGCGGTACTTATATGTGTTCATATTTTTATATACATTATCTTTCTCAATTTTTATAATATCCATGTAAGTATAATTCTTTATAGATGAGAAAACATGAGCTTGGATGTTAAATAATTTGGAGAAAAATACAAAGCTACTAAGAGATAGTATTGGGATTTGACTCTTGTTTTTCACACTACAGGGCTCTTGTGTTTCTATTCTAAACATTCCAAAAACACTGTCTTTGTATTGGGTAGCTCTTTAAACCCATTTGAACATGAGAGTGAATGAATATGACTAAGAAGGAAAAACTGGTACAAGAATACATAATTAACTGCATTATAAAATCATTCCATAAGTTAAGAAAGTGTTAATGAATCAGAATATTATTTAGTATCATAGTGAAGGAAATATTCCAAACACTGTGTAGGATATAAAGAACTGTTTTATGTGGTTCCTGCCCTCCAAATGACTGGAATGTACCTATTTATTTTTATCTACTTAACATCCATTTCCTTGGGGAAACCATTCCTCCCTATTCTATGATAATATTGTTAATTTCATGTGATTTTTATGGTATTAACTCTCCAAACTCACACTCCATTGGCTATAGTTATTAGTTGAGGATTGGCACAGGATCCAGGCAGAACCAATCAGAATACTCATGTCTTCAATAAAGCATAGTTGTTGTGGATAGCTTCATTGTCCTGGTCCACATGTTTCCTTTAAGTCAGATGGTTCTGCATTTTATGTGCAGTTTTTGAATTGGAACTCCTGAGGCAGACTGCAAGTCCTGATAATGAAGACTCAGCAAGCCCAGCAAGGAGCCACATTGAGTCATTCTTCTCTAATTTACTACCACCTTCCCAGAGTCTTATTGAGAAGCAAGGATTAAGTCTCTGCTACTCATGAAACTATCAGGCTTCTGTCCTTGTTGGCAGTTTCAGACATGTCCATCATTAACTTTCTCTCTACGGCTTCCAAACCAGTTGAGAAATAGACAAAGAAAAATTTGAGGATAACAATTACAGGTAGATCTGGATTGGAAATGAAAATTTGATCTCTGACTCACTTCAATATATTTTTTATGTATGGTGTAAGGATGGGTCAAAAGTTTTATTTTTCCATGTATGTTATATAATACTTGTCACGGCATCATTTGTTGAAAAGACTTCTTTTCCTAAGGAATAGCTTTGTTACCCTTGTCAAAAGTCAATTGATGGGAACTAATTGATGGGCACACATGGACACAGATGTAAAGTTCATTGGAAGTCAAGAAGGGGAGAGCAGGAGGAGGAGAGGGGTAAAAACCTACCTATCGAGTACAATGAACACTATTTGGCTGATGGATACACAAAAAGCCCTGACTTAAGTATTATAAAATGTATCCATGTAACAGAAACATTTGTACCCCATTAATAAAGTCAATTGACCCTGTAAGGTCAATTGTCTACGTCTGGGTCTCTATCTGAGTCTATGTCTGGACTCTATTTTATTGTTCAATTTATGTATTATTAATGCCAATACCACACACTCTTGATTATTCCAGTTTGTTATTAAGTTTTAAAATCAAGCATTGTAAGTCTTCTAGCTCTGTTCTACTTGTGAAGAATGATTTTGGCTATTCTAAATAAGTCCTTTGCAATTTAGATAAATTTTAACATCAGATTATTAATTCTACTAAAAGGATGCTGACATTTTGATTGTTATTCCATTGAATTTATTGATCAAGTTAGAGAAAATTGAAATTTTAATAATATTTGGTCTTCTAATTCATGAACATTATATATCTCTTCATTTACTTGGATCTTCTTTAATTTATCTGTTCATTGTTTTATAGATTTCAGATTAGAAGTCTTATGCATCTTTTTAAAACTTTATTTTAAAGTATTTTATGTTTTTGATGCAATTTTAATTGGTACTGCAAACTTTGGAATTAAAAAATATCTTTACATTCTTACTGAAAAAATATAAATTACTTTACCTCCCAGTATTCCCTTCCTGGTTTATGGCTTACTCTTCTTTATTATTTTGGTGCTTTCTAGTTGTTTCATTATCCTTCAAATTGGACATTTTTTTCGGTCAATATTTATTTTGATTTATCCACAGGCCTTCCATTTCTTAGTTCAATAATGCTTCTTATATCTAAGAGATTCTTTCTCATATTACTTTCTCTTCTTGAAATATATCCTTTAAAGGTTCCTTTAGGGAAGATTTCTTAGGAATAAAACTTCTCTTATTTGGACCTCTGAAAATATCTTTATTTTATCCTCACTCTGGAAAAATAGTTTCTATGGGAATACAATTCTAGGTTGGTTGTTGTTTTCTGCCAGTGTTTTAAAATAATTCTTTCATTGGCTTCTGGCTTCTGCTTGTGTGGAAAAGTCTGCTATTATTCTAATGATTTTTCCTTTTTAGGTAATCTGTATTTTCTCTGTGGCTATTTTAAGATCTTGTCCTTATCTTTGGTGTTTTCCTATTGTAAATTTCTTTTTATTTGTCTTACTTGTGATTTCTTGCAGTTCTTGAATGTGAAGATTGGTGGCTTTACTCAATTCTAGAAAATTCAGTCATTATCTTTTTAAATACTGGTTCTCCCTCATTCTCTCTCTTCTTTCTTTCAAGATTTTTATAATAGAAATATATGTCACCTTTTCATTCTATCCTTCGTGACTCTTAAAATCTTTTCATATTTCTCCATCTTTTTGTCTTATTATGATTCATTCTAGACATTTTTAAATGTTTCTCTCTGTTTACTAATTTTCTCATCATCTGTGTCTAAAATTTTTTAATCCCTAAAATCTTAGTACCTAGAGTAACTACCATACTATACAGTTCTGCCATTTCTGCATCACTATATCCGAAATTGGCTACATTGTGGGGTCCAGTGCAAAATAAAGTGTGAAGTTCAAAGATCAGGGGAAAATACTATTAAATGTATTAAATATAAAGCTTTTTCTTTCTCTCCTAGTCGCTTTCATTACCTGCCATGGTAGTTTTTATTTGCAATTGAATGTCATACTCCCTTGGGCACAGAAATACTCATGAGCCAAGTGCAGACCTAATAGTCACCTGGTGATTCAGCGTGAGCACAACCCATCAGCTGACAGGTTTCCCCTCTCAACTGACCTATACATCATGACCCAGCCAGTGGTTGGGTCTGAAGTAGTTAAGCCATGTATCGTCCCTTCATGAGCCTACCATCTCAGCTCATAGCAGATGAGCGACCCCCACGGGTATTGCAGCCTCTGCACTGGAACCTGCTAGACACCTGGATTGGGGATGGGCAAGAAGCTTACTCCTGCCAAGATGAGTCCTCCATCAGTCACACCATGGTGCTGCCAGTCAGAAATGGGACAGCTACTGCTGAGGATCCCCACACCTGAGCCTAGGCCCTTGCCCAAGTTAGAAGCAAAGGCAGAAGCAAAGGCTGATCAGGATCCACAGTGCCAGAACATGGAGGAATGGGTGGTAAAGAATTGTCCCAATGAGGCAGAGAGGAAGCAGGAGGCAGGACTGTGCCTGAGCCAAGACTTCACATCCCCAGTGCATGCTCTGTAGTCCATTACACTTCACTTACAAGACAAGTCAGTTGAGAGATAAATTAAGAATTTCAAGACAAACACGCTTTCTGAGCACTGACCCTCCCTGGGCTCTTTAAACCTATTGACTCTGTTTGTCCCCAAACCAGTGTTCTGATGTTAGAGAGGAGAATTCATGAAACAAGTATCATGTTAGCATCTAAACTCTCTTGGTTTCTTCTTTCCTTCCTGGGGGTTAGAATAGAGAATAGGAAGAGAGAAGAATCCATAGGGTCATGCTCAAACTGCCATCTTTCTCAAGTTCATATGACACTTTTCTACTTTATCAGTCTATCCCACCACTATCTATTAATATCTGAAGTCACTGAAGTTAATTGCTAAATTTAATGGAATTTTTTTGACCTCTTACTACTTGACCTCTGTGCCACATTTAATAGTAAGTATCACTCATTTCTTCTTGAAACTCTTTCCTTCCTTCACCACTCATCTAATACCACTCTTGACTCACTTCTTTTGTCTCCTGGGCCTCTGACAAGTAGCATAACACAAGGCAGGGCGTATCAACCCTAGAGCCAGGGGTCTTTCTGATAGACTTTGGACTTTATTGAACTCTGGGCACAGTTTACCTATGAAGATTTATAGTACCTATATTTAGGAGTTTTCTAACATACCAGACTGAAGCTATATTATGTTTACTATATGGTTTCACAAAATAACTGCATGCTCATTTACTGATTCAAAAAATATTTTCATTCTGTTTTGTGTATAATAATGTACTGGGCACTGTGCGGCTATCAGCAAATGGAAGAATATAGTATTGACTTTGAGAGATTATACATCATAAAAAATACAAGTAACTTTAAAGTGAAAAAACCGCTTTCTAAAAAACATACCACTAAACATACAAATGAATATCATTTCTTTCAGGGATGGTGAATGAAAGATTTGTAGTGCTAAAAGAGGAATTTGAATTCGACATAAATTAAAACATGTAGGTTTTTTTATGTGGAATGATAATATCATTCAACTTGGATTATGTGGACTTGCAGTATTGTTAAAGAAGCACGCACGTTCAAGCCACTCAGTCTTCTGTGATGAAAGATGAGAATCAATAAATATATTGATAAATAAATAGACATATGTAGGGCTTTTTACATTTAGTCTTTGATTGTTTATATATCTGTATTGGAATATAAAGAGAATATTCAAAAGTTTAGAAACATGTATATTGAAAGTAGAATATTCAACTAATATTGAACATATTGTTTACTGAAATATGTTTCCTCTTTTTCCCAACAGACCGATCTTTGAAAATTTTACCCACGTAAAGTATTTTTAAAATTTTGTATATCCTTCATATTTTGCTACTGTATTTTTCCCCTCTTATCTTCCATATTTACCAGATAAGGAATTTTTCAAACTAATTTTTCAATAAAATTTGCTTAGAATAGTGGTACTCAAGGTATATTTTGAAGACCCCTAGGGCTCCATAATACCTATTCAGGCGGTCCATGATATTCACCCTTTTCCAAGCACATATCTATGTGAGGATGTATTTATTCCCCATATGCTTCCACCAAAACATACATACACTGCTACCAGCTTGAATGCAGGAGCAGAGATGATTATTCATCTCTTTTATTAATATAGATATTAAGGTATTTTTAAAAGGATTAAATAGCTATTCTTATTAATTATTTTTTTGTTTTGGAAAATACAGTTATTTTTCATAAAAACATGTTAGTTAAGGTATAATGGGTTTATCATAGTTTTAAAAATAAATATTTTTAAATGTTCTCAGTTTTAATTTGTTGTACAGTAAATATCAATAGACCTAACAACATAAAACAAAAAAAGCCTTGTAAGATTCTCAGTAATTTTTTTTTTTTTGAGACAGAGTTTTGCTCTGTTTCCTAGGCTAGAGTGCAGTAATGTCTGTTTTGTTTTTTAAAACAAAGTGTAATTAAAATACTAGACAACAAAAGAATGAATATAGAGGGGATTTGAGTTTGAAACTGTCTAAGTGCTTGCAAATTTCAGGATAAAGATACTGATTAACTTTAGTCTATATTAAATATCTATGAAAAAATTTAAGGCTGTGCATTACAGTAATATAAACAAATATATAATTCCTAAAAAGTAGTATTCTAGAAGAATAATTAAGAAAATGCCACCAATCTAATAGGAGGCAATAAAAAAGAAAAATGAAATGAAGGGAAATAAAAACATAGGAAATAGGAACACAAAAATTAAGAAATCATTTAAATTAAATCAGTAATTAAAATCAATGAGATTGGATTAAATGTACCTATTAAATGACAGAAACTTCAGAAATCTGATTTTTATAAAAGTTACATACTGTAGTTAAAGAATAACACAAAATTTGGAAAGAAAAGGATACAGGGGTAGGTGTAGTGGTTCACACCTATAATCCCAGCACTTTGGGAGGCAGGAGGATCACTTCAAGCCAGGAGTTGAAGACCAGCCTAAGCAACATAGTCAGACCCTATCTCTACAAAAAATAAAAATGAGCCAGGTGTGGTGGGACATGCATGTAGTCCCATCTACACGGGAGGCTATGCCAGGAGGATTGTTTGAGCCTAGGAGTTAGAGGTTGCAGTGAGCTTTGATCATGCCACTGTGTTCTACCCTAGGCAACAGAGGGAGATTCTATCTCAAAAAAAAGAAAAATGAAAAGGATGCAAACTATCAAAAGAAAACTGGGATAACCTATGAATATCAAATAAAAAATATGTGAAGATTAAAGACATTAATAAATATAAAGAGGGAAATTATTTTATAATAAATAAAGAGTCTACAAAGAAGATGAATTATGATATTGTATGCACATAATAATATCTCTCTTCCATAATAAAGAAAGATGGATAGTTCCACCAATTCATTTTCTGAATCCAACACAACTTTAATACTGAAAGTAGACAAAGAAAAAAGAAGGAAGGGAAGGAGAGAGGGAGAAAGGAAGGAAGGAAGGGAGGGATGAAAAAATTATAGACCAATACACTTATATATATAGGCACAAAAACTCTACATAAAATATTAGCAAATGGAATCCATCAATGTAGCAGAAAAAATTCAAAAGGACCAGTCTGCCAAAAATGCAACATTGGTTCAATATCAAGAAAACTGACAAACCATGTACTTCTCTAAAAAAAAAGAAAAGAAAAGAAAAGAAAAAGGAAAACTGACAAAAATAGCCATTATATCAACACAATAAAAAAATTATGTCAATAAATTAAAATTTCCACAGCCATTCCTAATGAATTGACTAAGCCAAATAATTGTAGAAGGGACTACTTAATTCTAATAAAAACATTTATTTCCCAAATGGCTAACAATAATTATTATAAATTAAGAAATATTTCTAATTCAGTTAAAATCAGGAAGTGGACATATATGCTTACTATCACCATTGTTATTTAACGTTTTGAACATAATTGTGTTAGTAATAAAATAAGAATAAGAAATTTATATTATTAACTTTATAGTAACAATAAATAAAAAGAAAAAAAAACACAGAACCTGTATCAAGAACCACTCTCACATCTTTTATTTTATTTTTTGAGACAGAGTCTCACTCTGTTGCCCAGGATAGAGTGCTATGGTGTCAGCCTAGCTCACAGCAACCTCAAACTCCTGGGCTCAAGCAATCCTTATGCCTCAGCCTCTTGAGTACCTGGGACTATAGGCATGTGCCACCATGCCTAGCTAATTTTTTCTATATATTTTTAGTTGGCCAATTAATTTATTTCTATTTTTAATAGAAACGGGGTCTCGCTCTTGCTCAGGCTGGTCTTGAGCTCCTGACCTTGAGCGATCCTCCTTCCTCAGCCTCCCAGAGTTCTAGGATTACAGGTGTGAGCCACCACCCCTGGCCAGAGTCCAGTTTTAATCGTAAGAATATCTTAACATTTATATGGAGTTTAGCATAAAAGCTATCCTCTTGGAAGAAAATAAAAGTGGAATCTTCTCTTATACCATATACAAAAAATAAATTCCAATTGCATACAAGACTTACCAGTAAAAAGAAAAAAATTTTCAGGAAAATATTGAAGCTGGGAGAACCTTACATTAATAGAATCAAAGGAAATCCCAGGAGGTATAAATAAAATGTAGTCATAATCAATACTATAAAAATTAAAAATTTTCATATTGTAAATATACTATAAACAAAGTCAGTTTTGACAACAAGGCTATAAAAATATTTCACAACATAGATGACACTACACAGCTGTTTTGAAAGAGCTGGCGAGGATGTGAATTCATGTAACCATTTTTAGAAATGATTCCACATTATCTTGTAAATTTATACATACTCTACTATTTAGGAATTATACTACTAAGCACAAACTCAAGAGAACTCTTGTACTCATGCGTCAATAGCCATTTTCAAAAATGTCCATAGTAGAACTGCTCATATAATCCACCCCCCCCAAATAGAAAGGACCCGGTGCCCATTAACAAAACAGTGAAAAATTTGTGGTATATTCATATGATGAATTTAAAATAGCAATGAAAAAGAATGAACTTAGTTTTAGGCAATAACATAAATGAATCCTAGTTATATAAATGTTGAAAGAAAAAAACAGTTCCTAAGGGGCAATATATGGGATGATCAAGTTCAGAAATAATTAAAATTAAATTACCTAGATAAATGAAAGATATTTGTAAGGTTTTATTTCTCTCATTGCGTAGTGAGTTCCTGGTTTCCATTTTAGTGTAAAATTTAAATAATTGCATAAAAGAGGGTCATGCCTGATAATAACAATGTGTCATGAACCAAGAATTGTGATTATTCTGATTCTGTATCTGGGTACCTGAAGTCCAACAAAACAAAGAGTACTTACAAACATATTAGAAAATGTAAAGGGAAGGAGGGAGGGAGATATGGAAGGAGGAAGCTAGTGTGACAATATATAGGGACAATATACAGTCTGTGGCAAATGGGTTTAATAGGATGAAGAAGGCTGCCATGTAATGATATAAAGAATAAAAATGCCAAAAGATACAAGAATGAGTTTGTATTTATTAGAAATAAACAATGCAGCAACTGGAAGAATTACAAGGGAAAACTGAGATAAAATCCTAAAACAAGGATTTTTTTTAATGTGGAAAAGTAAGTAAGCATAAAGTTTGATGAATTCTCTTTTTCACACACACACACACACTCTTACATAACACCACACACAGATCAATAAACAGAACATTTCCATCACTATAGAAAGTTTGTAGTCTAACAACTCCCTGTTTCAGAGATAAAAGATTAGTTTTGTCTGTTCTTGAACTTCCTAGAAATGAAATCTTGGAACAGTTTTTTAAAAGCTTCATAGCATTTTACTCCCCACTAACATGTATGAGAATTCTTTGGTTGTGTCAACATGATATGATAAGTGTTTTCAGTGCAAGGTTTTTTTTAAGGCTTGCTTTTCTAGCAAGGATATGTTGAGTTAAGCAGAACAAAAATTGATGAAGTTACAGTACATTTGCACAACACAATAGCAGTAGGTACTGGGACCAAAGGGAAAGTTCCCCAAACTTCCAAACATTGATATCACACGGGTCATATTTTCTGACCTAATAAAATTAAATTATACATAAATGAAATAACAGAAGTGTTATTTATTATACATAAATGAAATAACCCAAAGTACAACCATATTTCTGAAAGTAGAGCCACACCTCTAGAATTAGAGCAAAAATCACATTCAAAATTACAGAAGATTTAGAACTGAACAATAACACAATATCAAAGTTTGTGAGGACTTAATATGATACTTTTTTTGAGGAAAAGAAAATTTATTAATTTGCTGGCAAATGAGGAGGATGGCATACTCTTGTCTTAAAAAATTATCATCCCCGTTAATATCATGCTTAAGAGAATTATACTTAGTATATTAAAACTTTAATATGCTTACTGTTAAAAATGATAAAAATTAAAAATAAATAAGTAGAAAAGGAAACAGAGATAATCCAAAGAAAGCAGGGTAAAGATAGAAGCAAAATGTTAAAAAATATAAAATTTTTGAGAAAGAGATGATCATCCCTCCAAAGTGTGTCTTTGAAAAGACTAATAAAATGAAAAAAAATGTTTAATACTAACTCACAAATGGATATTAATAATAAAAAGAGGACACAACTACAGATTACAGATAACTTTAAACTCATAAGAAAATATACAACATTTCATCCATAATTTTGAAAAACAACAAAATCTAAGAGAATTTGTTGCCTGCAAAGCTCTACTGCAACAAATCTTAAAGGAAGTTCCTCAGGCAGAAGAAATATACCAGACATATGTAGATCTTCTAAGAAAAATTCCTCTGGAAAGGTAAAAATGGAAGTAAATATAAAAGATGCTTTTCTTAGTTGCTATAAAACATAATGGACAGTCTAAAGCCAAAATAGTAACAATGTATTTCAGGGATTATAACATTTGTAAAATATACAACAATGGCAAAATGTATGGGAGGGACCATACTGCTGCAAGCTTCCTATAATATGTGTAAAATGGCATACATGAGATATACCTAATATAAATAGTGATATAACTAATAAGCCACTAGTATGAATGAAATGGAATTATAAAAATTACTTAATCCAATAGCAGTCAGAAAATATTTTTAAAAATAGAAATGAGGAACAGATGTAACAACTAGAAAGCAACTACTGTGTTTCCCTGAAAATAAGACAGGGTCTTATATTTATTTTTCCTCAAGAAGACACCCTAGGGCTTATTTTCAGAGGATGTGTTATTTTTTTTAAGTACAGTACAATATTTAAGTACAGTACTACATTTATTCAAATATAGTTAAGTCATCTTCTTCTGGAACATCATCATAACTCTCCAAACTCTGAATTCCATCCTGAATTTCTTGTGACTCTATTTCCTTTAGAACCAATGGCTCCAATCTCTCATGTCGAGCAATACAGCTCTCATGGGGCAAATGAGAAGGGCTGCTCGTCTTCTTCACTGCTATGCAACGAAATGCATGGGTTGTGCAGGTATGCTGTGTAGCCACGCCCATCACTAGGTCTTATTTTCGGAGTAGGACTTATATTGCGCAAATGCTTAGAAATCCTGCCTGCTAGGGCTTATTTTATGGGTAGGTCTTATTTTCGGGGAAACACGGTAGCTATGCATTCAACCAGAACTGAATATATAATCTCTGTCAGCTTTTAGCCTAGTTGCTGGCCACACAGCAGCAATGAAGAAGACAAAGTCCCTACTTTCATTACTAAAACTACTACAGGCCATTGAAGACATTATAGAAAGCTCCTCTTTCAACTTATAAATCCAGCATAACTTTAAAACCAAAAACCCGATATGGTTTCAAAAAATATTGACATCCCTCATTTTTGAAATATACGCAAAAATTGTGAATGAAATAATAAGTATCCAGAAGACATCAAAAACAATGATATACCATGATTAAATAGTATTCCAGAGATAACTCAATTGTTGTGGATCAAGAAATCTGTAACTATCACCTGTCATCAAAATAAAGTATATAAAACATATTACCAACAATATTTAGGAGATCATGACTAAGATTTTCCAAAAATGAAGAAATCCATATGTTTAAGAGACCCTAAGAAAGAACCACAATAAAAAGTAAATAAAGAGAAGTCTACAACTAGACTCATCAGAATAAAGCTGCAGAGAAACAAAAAGAAGCTTTTAAAAAGACAAATTATCAGTAAAGGACAACTTAATAGCTGTTTTAAAAAGCAGATAAAAATTGGTAGGAACTATAAAATATTCAAATACAATTAACAAACTTGATCAAATGGATATACAATTGACCCTTGAACATAACAGGTTTGAACTGCACTGGTCCACTTATATAGGGATTTTTTTTCAAGCAAACTATATGAAAAATACAGTATTCCCAGGATGTGAAACCTATGTATACAGAGGGTCGACTTTTCATGTATATATTATATGTGGGTTCCACAGGGCCGCCTGGAGGACTTGAGTATGTGTGGATTTTGTTATACATGTGGGTCCTGGAACCAATCCCTCATATATGCCTAAGTATGACTGTATATAGAAAACTGCACTTAATATCTCAGAATATATATTTTTTCCAACACACAGCTTTCACAAAATTTGAACATATAAAGCAAATCTCAGCAAAACTCAAAGACTGAAATCATAGAGAGTATGTTCTTTGACTACCATGCAATTAAGCTTGAAATCAGTAACAGAATTACCTAGAAAACCCCCATGTTAGGGAATTTAAAAACTTCTGTATCCAAAGGTCAAAAAAGAAGCCAAAATTAAAATTAGAATATATTTTGAACTAAATAATTAAGACCTCCAAGCAGATACAGAATGATATAAAAAACATTCATTCCAATTTTAACAAGAAATCACATGATAAATTTTTTAAAACCTTTAAAGACTTAAAAGAGCTGTGGATAAAATGAAATCTAAAGGCAGTATATTCCAGAAGAATAGGACCTTGCTAGGTGAGCAAAAACTAGAGAATGCTTTCATACCTAGGCCCAGTTGCTAAAGTTGGAGGTGAAGCAGATGAACAAACTTGCCAGGGATGCATAGACTTTGCTGTGATGAGGTGAAACCATTTGAACTTTTGACAATATGTGAGCTAGTGTATCTGGTTTGAATCTGAAAGAGTCCCAAAACAAAGATAATTCTCTTCATTTGTTAATCTCTCACATGGAAGTTTTACTGAATAAAATGTACAAGACCTGTATGACAAAACTTTAGAACTCTTATGAAGGAAATGCATACTGTTGTGTTCCTTAATAAATATACTCTACAACATAAAGATACAAATCTTCTTTAAGTTAATTTACAAAGCAGTTCCATCTTAATGTAAAAATACATTTTTCCAGAACTAGACAAGGTGATTCCGGAGTTCCTATGGATAAACAAAAACAAACAAATAAACAGTGCCCAGAAAAACACTGAATAAGAACAAGGATAGGGTACTGGTCATACCAGGTATTAAAGTGTACTCTGAAGCCTCTGTATTTACAAACTATGAGTTACTAACTCTTGAAAAGACAGTCAAGATCAATGGAACAGCATAGAAATCCAGAAATAACCAAAATACTAAATAATTATCTTTACTAAATAATGAAGGTAGCATCTCAAATCAATGGAGAGAAGATGGACTAGTCAATAAATGATGCTGGGATAACTGGGTAGCCATCTGATTATTTAAAAAAAAATTATTGGCATCATCCCTCACATAGCACACCAGAATAAATTTGAAATGGGTTAACTATGTAAATACAATGAATCCAGTAACAACTGAAAAAAATGTGGAAGAATTCTCTTACAACTGGAAGATTGGAAACCTTCCAAACAATGTCACAAAATCCAGAAAACAAAGCAAAATATATGATAATTTTTACTAATAAATAAATAAAATGATAGATAATATGGCAAAAAATTACCAAAAGGTCAAAAGAAAATGGAATACAGGTGGAAAAATACAACCTGAATCAAAACCAATATCTTCTTAATACATAAAAACTTCTGCAAATATATTAATAAAAGACTAGCAACCCAGTAGAAAAATGGGCAAAGAAAATGTAAGTGGAACTTGAACATACGGGAAATTGCTGAAACTTTCTCAAAAGAGAATTGCAGATTTAAACTACAGCAAAGTACCATTTTTCACCCATCAGACTGGCAATATCCAAATGTACAGTAATACATGATGTTGGGAAGGCTATGAGGAAAGAAGAAATCTCATACATTGCTGGTGAGAGGGTACATTGGTACAATAGCTATGGAGAACAATTTAGCAGTATCTATCAAAATTACAAATGCATTTACCCTGTGATTCAACAATTACACTTTTAGGAATGTGCCCTATCAATATGCTCAAAGTTGTACAAAGTTGCTCAATGTAGCATTGATTGATCATAATGGCAAAGGACTGGAAACATGTATTTACCCATAGGTTACTGATTAAACAAATTATAGTTCTTCCATAATTTGGAATAATATGCAACAGAAAAATTAATGAGAATATGTAAATATCTCTAAGATTTTAAGTAAAACATAATATTCAGAAAAAAACATATTCAGCATGCATTTGTGTCAAAGGGAGGAAAAATATCTTTATTGGTTATGCACAAAAATTTTACAGAAATATAAGCAAGAACTCACTAATAATAGTTACCTCTGGGGTACAAGTGGAACTGAGTGATGGAGTACAGGGTAGGAGGGACTATTTTTGCTGTATTTTTAATATAATTCATTTTAAACTGTGCAAATAAATGATCTATTCAAGGAAAAATAAACAAGAAAGAAAACAACCAGTTTTATATCTATTGAAATGGCCATGCATCAAGTGACAAATGTTAAGTTACAAATTACATGTATAGAATGATGTCATATTTGTAAAAAGTATATGAGCTGCTGTATCTATTTATGGGTGTACAGAAAGATATGTAAACATTCATATGAAATTTTCACATTAGTTAAGCAGTGTAGAGGGATGTTACTAACTCTTCATACATCTTTGAATGGTTTTACTTACAGAAAATTGCTTTTCATTTTTAAAAATGGGATAATAAAAATTTTTAAATAAATAAAAATATTTTTATCATTATGTTTTGTCACAACTAAAAATGAAATTTGTACAAAATATAAAGAAATGCAAACACATTTTATTTTATAGGTTCTCATTATATGGGTATTCGATCCAGAACATGCAGATCCTGACGAGTTGCTAGGGATTGCAGAAGCACCTTCACGAGTAGGTGGAAACATGATTACTGTCATAGATAAAATAGTGTGCTGCCTTTCTTTTCTAAGGACTGTGAATAATTTATAATCAGTAGAAAGGATTTTAAGCTGCCCAGAGCTAACTAACTACATTTTTGTTATCCATTTTGGTTTAGCCATTCTAATGATTTTGAACTTGTGCTTGATTGCTACAATTATAAACCTTTTTTTAGAATTCTTATTGAGTATATTTTATATTTTCTGTGAACCTTATTACTTATGAAG